>JAOTQJ010034683.1:26088-51908 GCA_025642045.1 Solanum sejunctum
GAATTATTCATCCTCGAATGATGAGTAAAGGTTAGATGGAAACATGAATAACCCCAACACTCATCTTCTTCCTCACTCGGGAACACTTGACTCTCACTATCCATCATCTATCTCTGTCTGTCTTAGACTTGGGCATAGAATACTGTAAAGGCATCAACTCAATGAAAGAAAACATTCGAAAGTGTTAAGGATAAGAATATTTATCATTTGGCATGAATAGGTGCGGGTATTTGAGTTTCATTGCTTTCTCAGCTTCCCATATAGCTTCCTCCACAAATTCATTCCTCCATAAGACTTTAATCGAGGCTATCTCTTTATTCCTCAGCTTACGAACCTGTCGGTCGAGGATCTGGACTGGAGTTTCTTCATATGATAATTTATCCTTCATACCCGTACTCTCCATAGGAATTGCTAAGGTTGGATCCCCCAAACACTTCTTCAGCATAGATACATGAAACACTGGGTGAATTGTATCAAGCTAGAAAGGCAAGTCTAGCTCATAAGTTACCTTCCCAATCCTTTTTACTATCTGGTATGGTCCAACGTAATGGGTACTTAGCTTCCCCTTACCAAATCTCATGACATCCTTCATGGATGACACCTTCAAATACACCCAATCATCTATCTCAAATATTAAATCTCTTCTTCTCACATCTATATATGCCTTCTGGCGATTCTGGGTTGTCTTTAACCTTTCCCTAATTACCTTCACCTTCTCCATAGACTGGTGTACAAGATCAGGTCCAATTAACTCAGATTCTCTCACCTTGAACTAGCCAATCGGTGATCTAGATCTCCTCCCATATAATTCTTCATACGGGGCCATGTGAATGTTGGTATGGTAGCTATTATTGTACACTAACTCGATCAATGGTAGAGATCATCCCAATTTCCTTTGAAGTTGCTAACATATGCTCTTAACATATCTTCCAAAGTTTGAATAGTACTCTCTACCTGCCTATCTGTTTAACAGTGAGAAGTGGTGCTCAAATTCACCTTTGTACCCAATCCCTTCTAGAAAGATCTCCAAAATTGAGAGGTGAATTGAGCTCCTCTGTCTGAGATGATGGACAAGGAAACCCCATGCAACCTCACAATCTCATGAATATAAAGTCGGGCATTCTCCTTAGTAGTATTAGTTGTTTTAACTGCTAAGAAGTGGGCTGATTTAGTCATCTTATCAACCATCACCTATACTGAATCATGTTGTTTTTTGGATCTTGGTAAGTCGGTAATAAAATCCATGTTTCCACTTCAGAATTTCAAAGTTCTGAGCCAATCCACATGGTTTCTGGTGTTCCACCTTAACTTGTTGGCAATTAGGACACTAAGATAAAAATTCAACAATGTCTTTCTTCATCCTAATCTACCATTAGACTTCCTTCAAGTCGTGGTATATCTTTGTGGAGCCAAGATGGATGGAATATCTTATTCTATAAGCTTCGACCATGATTCTGTCGCAAACACCATCAACATTAGGTACATATAATCTCTCTTGATATCTCAATACCTCATCTCCCTCTTTAAAGAGAACTATCACCTTCTGCTTGAGAACCACTTCTTTTAATTGGAGTCAGATAGGGTCTTAGTCTTGCTTTTGTTTCACCTTTGATACTAAGGATGAAACAGGACCATTCTGAACATTGAACCTGCCTTCATTGTTCTCCTCAGGTTGTACTCCCAATTGAGCCAATCTATGTACTTCCTTGCCTAATTCTCTCTTCCCCGCCTCGACATGGGCAGTACTACGCATGGATATCCTACTAAGAGAATCAACAACAATGTTAGCCTTACCTGGGTGGTAGAGAATCTCATATCATAATCCTTAAGAAACTACAGCCACCTCCTCTGCCGCAGGTTGAGCTCTTTCTGACTGAACACATACTGCAAACTTTTGTGATCGGTGAACATGTCCATATGCACTCTATACAAATAGTGATGCCAGATCTTAAGTGTGAAAACCACTACTGCCAACTCTAGATCATGGGTCGAATAATTCCTCTCATGGATCTTACACTATCTAGAAGCATAAGCTATCACCTTCTTCCTCTGTATAACCACACAACCTGATCCAACTCTTGATGTATCACAGTATGTCATGAAGTAACCCATCTTGTCTGGTATGTTCATCACTGGTGTTGTAGTCAATCCAGTCTTCAACTCTTGAAAACTCTTCTCATATACCTCAAATTACTGAAACTTGGCCTTCTTCTGAGTCAGCTTTGTCAAAGGTGCTGATAGAGAAGAGAAGCCCTCAACAAATCTGCGATTGTAGCATGCTAACCTAAGAAGCTTCTTATTTTTGTTGGAGAAGTTGGTCTTGGCTAGGTCTTAACCGTCTCAATCTTTTGAGTATCCACCCGAATTCCATCTCCCGAAACAACATGGCCTAAGAAAGCCACTAACTTGAGCCAAAACTCACACTTAGAGAATTTTGCATACAACTCATGATCTTTGAGTGTTTGCAAAACTACTCTACGGTGATTAGCATGCTCTTCTTCATTCCCTAAATATACCATATTGTCATCAAGAAACATAATCATGAACATATTAAGATACGACCTGGACACCTTGTTCATCAAATCCATAAAAGCTACAGGTGCATTTGTGAACCCGAAGGACATGACTAAGAACTCAAAATGGCCATACCGTGTCCTAAAGGTTGGCTTAGAGATATCACTTTCCCTCACCTTCAACTGATAGTAACCTGATCTCAGGTCTATCTTGGAGAAATATGTAGCACCCTGAAGCTGGTCAAAGAGATCATCTATTCTGGGAAGAGGATACTTGTTCTTTATGGTAACCTTGTTCAATTGCTGTTAGTCTATACGCATCTTCAAAGAGCTATCTTTCTTACAAACGAATAGGACAGGATCACCCCAAGGTGAGACACTAGGCCTTATGAAACCTTTCTCTAACAAGTCTTTCAATTGCTCTTTCAATTCTTTTAACTCTGTGAGGGCCATTCTATAGGGTGAAATTGAGATATGTTTGGTGTCGGGAATAACATCAACCCCAAAGTCAATCTCCCTATCAGGAGGGACTTTGGGAAGATCATTAGGAAATACCTTAGGAAACTAATTCACAATCGGGACTGGCTCAAAAGTAGGGGATTCAATATCATCTGACTTTACTCACATGAGGTGGTAAATACAACCCATGGATATCAACTTTCTAGCTCTAAGACAGGATATGAATTTTGATCTTAGGGGCAGCAGAACTTCCTTTCAACTCTAAGACAGGCTCATTAGGAACTTGGAGCTTAACAATCCAGGTTCTATAGTCAACAGAAGCATAATAAGCATAAGGCCAACCCATGCCCATTATTATATCAAAATCAACCATCTCCAGCTCTACTAAATCATCTAAAGTGTATCTATGATAAATAGACACCATAAGTCCCTGTAAACTCTCTCAGTTAAGATAGACTCACCAGTGAGAGTAGAAACAAAAAAGGGTTCAAGCAAACACTCCGAAAGAATCTCGAACTTACTAGCCATATAAGGGGTGACAAAAGATTAAGTGGCACCCGGATCAAGTAATGCATAGCAATCATAAGTAAAGACTCGAAGCGTACCCATGACAATATCTGGTGCAGCCTCCTGTTCCTGTCGATTACCCATAGCATAAAGATAGTTTGTCCTGCCTCCTATACTTGTAGTAGTACCCCTCTGCTGGTTACCTGCTGGAGGTGCTGTGGAAGACTGAGCTCTGCTGCTTTCTTCACCTCATCTCCTCTTTGGGCACTCCTACTGGAAGTGACCCGCCTGCCTACATAGGCATGTGCAATGTCACGTCTAGGCCCTAGGCTTGGGTCGTGATAAAAGTGAACTGTACAGAACTATAATAGAAACATGGATATAACATTACATATATTAAGAACTATAATATAATACAACTCAAGAGTGCTCTAATGAAATACTTCAAAATACTACTCTACAAGGCCAAATGTCTAAAAATAGTAGACGACCATCAAAAGGAAGGAGATTGTAAGGTAGTCAGAACTACAAGTGCTCAGCAAAAATCTGTTGAGTGTTCTCAAAACTCCCTAAATCAGCGGCCATGGGCCGTACGTGGACCTGCACCATGTGAAGGGCAGAAAATAGGGGTGAATACCAGTATAGGCACCAAGTAGACATTATCGACCACTCAAGTGAAATAGTAAACATGAATATGTCCAAATATATAAATAACTACAATGGTGTAGCAAAATAAACTCAGAACAAGGCATAAACAAATCTGGAAACCCTCAAACCATAACTGAACCAACCGGATGATGAATATTGTTAAACTGAACCAACCGATTCAAGGAGACATGATACACTGAACCAACCCATCTCTAACAGAAGGACGGAACCCAAAACTCAAATCGAAATAACAAATACGACATAATGTATATCCTTGTTAGGATCGGACCCCAAACCATGCCTAGATTGGACCTCAGGCAACCCCCTGTATTGGACATCAATGCATAAGGAACTTAAATGATACCAACTGACAAATACTGCATAAACTCATACCATAATAGCCCCCAACTGAGCATAGGACTGCACGTGGGTGCAAGGCCTTAGTAAATATGCCTATATGCCACCTGGGACCTTATAAGCTAGAGAGGTACACCCGCACACAATATAACTAGCAGATACTAACTAAAACCCAATAAAACCATCACAGAGCCCATTTTTCCATACCCTAAGATCAAGGGTCAGATGTACATGGGTGTAATGCCCTAGTGTTTGAGCCTGAACGACCATAGCCCCCATAAGCCCAGAAGGTACACCCACACACAATCAGGGTGTGAATGAGTGAGTAGATACATGGGTAAATGATCGGGACCTCGGCCCCCAACATCGCAACAATAATAACGTCCTCGAATCATCCAAAAATAGTGTCATATGGAGACTCAAACACCTGGATCTTCTGAGCTGGCATTTGATCGGGTAGTCAGCTAGGGCCAAGTGGTCTGACCATAAATGTAATGGTCAGACGTATTGCCTGCAAGAGAAAGAATCCCCCTAGGATAATCAATAGTGTCTCAACATCAGAGTATCAATCATAGGGCCCTACCCTAAAGAATATTAATCACGGGGCCCAGCCCCACAGGATATTAATCAAGGTGTCCTCAACCCAAAAACTTAGTTGGCACTCGATCCTTAGAATTTGCATCTACCACCTGGCATCACAGTCTTGGTCAATAGGACATATGGCCCAGGAAGGATCACCCAAGACACAGACTCTACAAATATGACCACCGGTGTTCAATAATGATGGGGACCATCAGTTGGGATGAGATATCAATAGTCTCTCATGCAACCATTACATCTGGATTTGGAACTCTAAAGTCATGTCATGCCTAGAGTGAACATAGGCGACGATAATCATATCATGCCCAGAGTGAACATAGGCGTTAACACTCACAACCTATGTATCCAAAAATCTCAATCCAACCTAAACACTCATAATCACCACCTCTTTTAGATACAACACATACCCCAAAATCAAATGAAAAGAACCAGTAGACAGTAACTATCAATAGTACATCGGAGAGTATATACATCACAAAACATCATAGAGTCATGTCCATCTAAGGCCAAGAATCCCACAACCTCATCAATTCCCAGTGCCCAAAGATAACATGCACAATCATAGTACATCATAAGTATCAAGGGAAACTAGACTCTTCAAGGTTATATCTATATCAGAACCAGGCCATAGTACAACATAAAATCAATAAACAGTCCCCCAGTCAGCATATATCTATAGCAATAGGCAATGTACAATCATACCAATTTAAGTCAAGTCAGTATGCGTACCTGCCCTAGGCACTAGCTCATGTTCGATCCTTAACAAACCCTTTTTCTGCGTACAATAACATATAGAGCAGCGACAATATAACCTAAGCTAAGGCCCAAAAGGCTAGATAATCAAAGAATTGGCAACATTGAAAGAAAGGCTAAGGGGTAAGGAGGTCACCTACCCAGAATCATATTTTAGCCATGATGTTATAGTTTATAAAGTATATTACCCAAGGCAACCATGTATCAGCCCCTTTGTTAAGTGTTCCTCTCTAGATAGGGTGCTAGTCCCCAAGACTAACCCACACAACTAGTGTCTCCTCTTAGATAGCCTGGGGAGACCATAGGGCATAAACTACCCTTCACCATTAGGTCATACTCCCATCTCTATTCTATAAATGGCTCAGTAGTAACACATCTCATATCACTGATCACATGACTCTGTTAGAAGGGCAACTACAATAATTCCCAGATCATGGTGTGTTCCTCCGGTCATTAACTAGTAGCACAAGTACATAAAAGATAACAACAATATATAAGATTATATATAAATCACAAGAAAGCACAGAATCATGGTTTAAACGGCAATTTCATCATGCATACACATACCAACCAAACATAGATACTAGAGTCACTGTACAAGGTAGCATGTAATCATAAGTCAGCCTCAATAGCTAGTAAATGTCGATAGCCTTAGACCATATACACATAGAAGCAAGAGTCAAGCTCATAGTATATACCTGTCAAAGGTTCGTAGCCCAACCAACCCCTTTTTCGACCCTCTTGTAGCCAAATATTGTTAAAACTCAGACAATATGATAGCTATAGTTAACACAACCCCCCACCCCCCTATATAATTACAAAAGTCCCATATCACCCCACCCCCCTCATATAATTACAAAAGTCCTATATCACCATCTATAACACAAGTGGATTCACAACCAGCTAATGCAATACAAAGTCTACAGCTCAACCCATTCACAATATATTTCCACACATTTCAATTCAACCATACAACCATTTCATCTTAGTCTAAGGAGTAGAGAAAGCCTAGCTTGCCTGTCATCCAATGTCTCACACACCGTATTAATCTAGCTGAGTTATTCCCTTTTTGTAACTTCCATTTGCTGCTTTGCTACTAAAAACACAATTCGTGAGGTTAACACGATCATATCGGCTGTAAAAACTTGAGAAATGGGTGGAATTAGTCCAAAAGCGCCTAAAATAGGTAAAACAAGGACTATTTTAAAAATTCCTAATAAAAATCCTAAAAAATATTCCCTACGGTATTTAAAGTTCTACCAAAAAAACACTTTTTCCATAACTTTCGCAGCCAAAAATCTCAAAAAACAGACAACTACAACCAACAGCAAGCTGATCATTGCATTCCCCTAGGAACGTAGAACATTCTAGGCTAAAATTTCATTCAGTTCCATCAAGAATCGGGTACCAGACCAAGATACAAAGTTTTCACCAAAATTGAGAATGACAGCAGCAAAAAGGAGTTAATATCATAGATAGTCACTCAACTATGAGCTTTTTTCACAGAAAGTTACTTAATTTTGATTCATAACTCAAAAGTCACTCAACGATGAGCTTTTTTCACCGAAAGTCAATCAACTTTGATTCTTAACTCAAAAGTCACTCAACTATAACCTTTTTTTCATAGATAGTTACTCAACTTTTATTTTTAATTCGAAAGTCACTTGACTGTAAATTTTCTCCTTATGAAGTCACTTAAATGTAGATGTTTTTCTTACAAAGTCACTCAATAATTTTAATTAATTTTTTCAAATAATTTGTTGACATGAAAATTTTTATATTAAACAAAATTTTTTAAAAATAATGTAACGATTCTAAAAAACTATTATAAAATTTTAATGCCCATAATTTGTAATCATTTTAATGGCTATATCTATAATCACCTATTAGAAAATATCATAAAAGATATTATAATCATCAAATTTCGTAATGTCATATTTTGTGCACTGCTCAAATAAGTGATTTGTTTGTGGTTAATAAGTATTGTATTTTGTTAAAATAAAATAGTATTTGAACAAAATATTTTAAAAAAATACTTAAAATACTCACTATTTTTTCAAAAAATTAGTTTGGAATACATATTATATTTTAATAAAAATTAATAAAAAATTATTTAAATTGGTTGGTTGACTTTTTAAATGAAATATCAATAGTTGATTGACTTTGTAGGTAAAATATTTGTAATTGAGTGACTTTGAGGATATAAAAGAAAGTTAAGTGACTTTCTGTTAGAAAAAATCTTTAGTTTAGTTACTTTCAATGAAAGAAGACCTTAATTGAGTGACTTTATGGTTATAAAAGATAGTTGAGTGACTTTCTATGAAAAGAACTTTTAGTTGAGTGACCATCTGTGATATTAATGTCATGATCCAAGCCTTGGGCCTAGATATGATTGGCGAATGGGGAAGCCGAAGGAACCCCAAACAAGCCTCATAGTATATCATTACACATCCTTGGTCGTGGAACAATTAAATGACATTTGAAGAATAAAAATAAGGGAAAAAGAAGCTAAGGGGGGACTTGTCTTAACATAGAGTCAAGAAGTATTAGAATCAACTCATGACATAAATACATAGCTCTATCCAACAACACTTCTACTACATAAATAACGGCGGGGCCAAGACATAACCGGGATCACCCTCATAGTCATAGGTAAACGATAAAGTGAAGAGAATCTTAATACATAGTTAATAGCAACATAGACAAAGGTCCCCAAAATGGAGAACTCACCAACAAACTTGGAATAGCACCGCCTAACCACGTGGAGGAGGAGGATCAACTCGGGCACCGATTCCTACATGGTGACATCATGTAGGCAAGAGTATGCGTTAGTACGTTTGAATATACTAAGTATGCGGGATGCAATGCAACAAGGAATAGGCATCATAACCAAAATTTCTATCAATAGACAACAGGCATAACATAGTAATATGGCATGTATGATCAATGCTAGAGTAAAATATGCTTAAGTAAATCATGTTCGTATAAAATATCATATGTGAAGAAGAGAAAAAACTAGCTTTCCAACCTTGGTTGGTTGATTATGGTCACACCCTAATCATCCTAGGTAGTGAGGTATAAACCTCTCACATGGTTGATGTTGGTCACACCTCAATCATCCTAGGTGGCGAGGTCTAAACCCTTCATAAGGTTGATAAGTACAAAGCCCCAACTCGATTGATGATGGTCACACTCCAATCATCCTAGGTGGTGAAGTATAAACTCCTCACATGGTTGATGAGCACAAACCCCCAACTCAATTGATGATTGTCATACCCCAATCATCCTAGGTGGTGAAGTATAAACTCCTCACATGGTTGATAAGTACAAACCCCCAACTCGGTTGATGATTGTCACACCCCAATCATCCTAGGTGGTGAAGTATAAACCCCTCACATGGTTACCCGGGCTCTTATCCCCCCAGATTAGGCATGGTCTAGTACAACACTTTATATAGGATTCATCATAAGCTCTAATGCAACACCTCATGTAGTTATAATTATGTACATAAGCTCATTTCATAATCAAAATAGCATTTATATCATATCTCATGCTTTGGACCTTCAGTTCCTCAAGAAAGCATGACCGGACGTTTTATCAAACACCTTTGGGGTACGTAATGAGGGTAAAAGAGAATGCAATTTAGAGATAAAATCATGTGGAAAAATCAGTTGTACATCCTTTAATTAATACCTTGCAATACTCCCAAAATATTCATATTAAAATCCGTCATCAATTCCACCATTAAATCCAAGTTTTGAAGCTCAAAATATGCTAAAACAACCATAATTTAATGAACTAAAGTCGTTGTGCAGTAAATTTCTCAATATACAAGATCCACATATAAAATCAACTTTAAATCATGCAATATTAATCAAAAGAGGGTTTAGGCAGCATGGGTAGAAAGACCCAATGATTCAACACCACATACCTTAGGTCTAGAGTTGCTTGGAATTGAGATTGGGAAGAATGGAGGCTTGAAAATGATCTTGGAATCCAATCCTATACTTAGGTTTCCTTGAAATTGAATTGGAGCTTCATGGAGACTCTTGAGAGGATTTAAGAGTGTGCTTGAGATGCAAGTAATGAAATTGGGTCCTTAAGATTAGAGTTTAGGTCTTCTAGGAAGGTTAAAATACCCTAAAAAGTCAAAAAGGGTCATTAGGATAATTAACATTTACTAAAATACCTTTAGTGAATGGATGGAGAAAATGGCAAAGTGTCATCGAACTGGAGACTTCAATAGCCGTGTGGCACTCCATGGATCATGTGGAGTGCCCGTGTGAAGTGCCTCAGTGAAAAAAATAGAAGTTGGGAAACTTGGACAAATTGACGTCTCGTCTCTTTGACGGCCACTTTCACGGACCGTATATTGTTACATGGACCATATACTGGTCCGTATTACCTCATTTAGACAACAAAATGTTGTTGGATACCACACACCGAGGTGACATGGCCCATACCCCTTCACAAGAGCCATATAAGACCGTACTGCCCGTATGGGTGCCCATGAGGCTTCACTGCATGGGAGGGTCTCACAGAAATAGACATAACTCCTTCATCCAACGTCGGAATGAGGTGAAACAAAGTGAGTTGCAAAGTTAACTCAGAGGTATTTCATTTTACATGTCGTGGGCCACCCAGTTCCATATATGCTAAGAGTTATGCTAGTTTAAAATTGACCATTATATGAAACAAAACCCAAAACCCAACTTGAAGGTAAGTCTTGAACTCATTTAGGTACTATGTTCTCCCATGAATCTAATAAACCCCCAACCTAACAAAATGAGGCTTGAAACATGTATACATAAGAGCATAAAGTTACGGTGTATCACAATTAACTCCAACAATAAGGGGGAAAATTACCTCAAAACACATGTTAAATCTCGAATCCAACTTCACCAAAACGTACCTTGCGAAAATTCGATTCAAATGGAACTTTGATTCATCAAAATTGGACTTGTAGAACTCATTCTACAACCTTGGAAAGTTTTGAGAAATGTTGGTTGCAAGGGTTGAAGCCATATAGATAGACTAAATTCCTTCTCCGTGAGCATTGTGTATTAAGTCTGCCCTCCTCTATAAATGTGGACATGAACTAGTGAACCTGGAGGTCTCCCATCTTTGCCTTCCGTGATCAGGTATAGATCTCCATGAAGTTGGAGGGTAAATTCTCCTGTGTTGCACCAATAATGTAGAACACTTTTTTGGGCCATTTTTGGGCTCTCGTTGTCTGTTTTATGAAAATAAATAGTGTAACCACCCATATTTTAACATTTTGGATCCAATGGTATGATTGGAACTCCCAACGGAGCATTCTACGAAAAAAAAGGGTCCCACTTCTTTCCAACTAAAATTACCTAAAAGAACTAAGGGGGTCCAAATGCAATCGAATGACCCCGACAATTGACGAAAAGTCATTCTAGACTTTTTTGATATTATGGAGTTGACCACGCTATTAGTTTTTGATTTTGAGCACGTTCAACCAGTTTTTTTTTACCGAAACACTCTTTTTAGCTTTCGATTGAACTCATTTTGCAACTTTTAGCTCAAAATCATATCGGAACCCTCCATTCTCGAACCAACCATCCTCCTATAAGAAATCAGTGATTTTGGAACTAACAAAACCATCAGAATCCTATTCTCAGGCCATTTACTAGGGTTTTGATAGAAATTTCATTTTTGCTTCTTTAGCTTCTCACTAACTTGCAAACTTGTATAATTCTCAGTCAAAACTACCGTCAACCATTCCAATGGTCCCATATACCATAACAGGTCCGAGGTCACCATAAAAGCTCAAACCAACAAAATTGAGCATTTATTAAATGGTTGGATTAATTTAGCAAAAAATATCTAATACTTCTCGATTTTCTAAAATGAAGTTTATGGAAAACAAAATTTGGAAGGTTAAATAGGTGTTTTGACATAAAAAATATAATATTTGACCAAAAAAAGATTTAAAATGCCTATTAGAAGTATGAAATTATGTTTGAGTATTCCTTTAATCAACTTTTTTTAAAAAATAGCTCTCTTTTTGCTACTTTAAGAATCTTACCAAGGAGTTTTTCCTCTTCAATTGAAGATCTACATGGAAAAAAAAATGCATTACCAAATACTTTTTAAATGAACAAAACATCAATCAAATTCAATTTTCTATGGAGAAGAAAAAGAAATTTTTTTAGTCTCCACTTGAAGTTTCTATAAGAACTTTGTTTCTTTGATGAAAAGAGATCCTTGATTTTGAAGCTTTCTACAAAGTTTGGAATATTCTTTGCCTATGTACATAATAGATATTGCAGAAATCACAATGTTGTTGAAAAAATTTAAATTAACAAAATAAATTAAGGATCAATGCAATTTGATAGATAAAAACCTTGTCACTAAAGGTACCAGAAATTGAAAATCCTCCATCATAAAATGTACTTAGAGGCATACTTTTTGTGATCTCATTTGTTTGAATTTCTTGAGGGAATACTAAAAAAAGTGCACATTAATATATTGATGGTGATAACTTGGTGTACAATTGATAAGAAAATGCTGTAATGGAAGTTGTTAATCCAGGAATCACTTCCAGGAAGATGGAAACTATCTCAGGAAATTCGAGAGGATAGCTTATAGAAGAGATGTAGAGATGAAGAAGAAGTTATATTCATAAACTGACTATACAATCATATTTTGCCTCTATTTGTAGTTACAAGTAATGGCTTGATCCTATAAATGTAATAGAATTGTAAATAACTCTAAGAATCTGGAAATGTAACTAACTACCAACTTCTCTTCACTTTAAATTTGCATCAATACCCCCTTATAGGAAAACATCCTTGTCCTCAAGGATGAAAAGTAGGGAACCTGTGCTTCAACTCATTGATGGATTCCTAAGTAGCATGGTAAGCTTCAATTCCCACCCACTTGACAAGAACTTGACACATAGCCTTATTGCCCCTCTTAACCATCCGTTTATCCAGAACTGCCCTAGGAAGAGGCAACATAAACTGGTCATATGTAATACCAGAGGATAGGAAAGTACAGCAGGCACTTCATGGTAGATCTTCAATTGAGATACATTGAATGTATGGTGTATTAACACATCATCTGGTAATAAGAGTTTGTAGGCAACTGCATCCACCAGAGCTATGATCAAATAAGGTCCAAAATATTTAGCAGCTAGTTTGTTAAAGGGCCTGGAAGATACCGACATTTGTGTATATGGTTGCAACTTTAAGTAAATCCAATCAGCAACAACAAATTGTCTATCAGATCTATGCTTGTTAGCCAAGTCCTTCATCCTCTGTTGGGGCTTAGAAAATGGAACTAAGCAATTCTATGATGGACTCTTGGCTTCCAGTGATTTATCTACCATCTCAAGTTGAGTTTCACCACCTAGGTAAGGCAAATGTATTGGAGGTTTCTGGCCATATGGAACCTCATAAGGATAGCATTTAGAGGTAGAGTGATAAGTGGTATTATACCACCATTTAGCAAGGGGTAAATAGGAAGCCCATTCTTGAGGATTATCTGAACAAAAGATCTAAGATATGTTTCAACTGTTCAGTTCAAGACCTCTGTTTGTTCATTTGTTTGAGAGCAGTAGAATGATGTAGTTTAACCCCTTGAAGACTAAATAATTCTTGCCAAAAAGAGCTCAAAAACACTAGAGCTTGACCAGTTACCATGGTCAAAGGCATTGCATGTAATTTGAAGACATTATCCAAGAAAACTTGAGCCACAAATTGGGTTGTATAAGGATGCTGCAGTCCGATGAAGTGTCCGTACTTGCTCAGTCTGTCAAGTACTACTAAAATAACATCCTTCCCTTTTGATTTAGACAATTCCTTTATGAAATCCAAGCGGATATCTGTCCATAACCCCTAAGGAATAGGTAATGGCTGAAGTAGGCTAGGGTAAGTAGAGGCATCATATTTGTGTCTTTGACGAACATTGCATCTATTGACGAAAGACCTGATGTCATGAACCATTGATTTTCACTAAAACAAATATTGAATTCTTCTAACAGTAGCATCCAATAATATTCTGAGTGCCCTCCTTGAGGAGTTGAGTGTCATAACTCAATAATATCATGCCATAATTGACCATTAGCTCCCACAACTAATCTACCCTTCCACTTCATCTGAGAATTGATCCAGGTGTAAGACTTATAAGGTTGAACCTGCAGCTTAACAATCAAGTCGTATAACATAGGATCAGAATTCCAAGACTACTTAATCAAATCAAGTAGGTTGTCATGAGGGTTCAACAACAAAAGAGCAAGTTATTCAGTTCCTTAATTCCTGGATAAGGCATTGACAACCTTGTTCTCATGCCCTTCTTGAATTTTATAGAGAAGTCAAAGGCTATAAACTTAGAAATACCAGCAACCTGGAAATAAATGTGAATGTTTTGATCAAGTAAATATTTCAAGGCCTTTTTATCAATCCTTACAACAAAATGGTTGCCTAGCAGGTAATGAGACCATCTGGTCATAGCAAAGATAAGAGCTAAGAGCTCTCGGTCATACACACACATAGATTGATGCCTAGGAGTCACGGATCTACTAATATAGGCAATTAGATGTCCTTGTTGCATCAAGACAACATTAATACCCATCCCATTTGCATCAATTTCAATAATAAATACGTTAGTTTAGTCAGGCAAGGCAAGCACAAGGGAAGTAACAAGTGCTTCCTTGAGCTTCTCAAATGCAGCCGTAGCTTGATCATACCATGTGAATTTATCTTTCTTTCACAACTCATTAAGGGGTCTTGCAATAATACCAAAACCTCTAATGAATCTTCTATAGTAACCTGCAAGACCAAGGAATCCTCTCAATTGCTTCACAATTGTTGATATCTTCTATGTCTTAACAACATCTATGTTCTTAGGATTAGTTGCAACTCCAGCAGCACTTATAAAGTGACCCAAATATTCCACCTCCAGAACTCCAAAAACACATTTAGAACCCTTAGCATAAAGCTTGCGGTGCTGCATAATTTCAAAAACTGCTTGTAGATGCACTAAATGGGTAGACATGTCCTCTATAGATCAATATATCGTCGAAGAAAACCAAAATTGACTTTCTTAATAAAGGTTTAAAAATAGAATTCATGAGAGATTGGAATGAAGAAGGTGCATTGGTTAGGCCAAAAGACATAACCAAAAATCGTAATGGCCTTCATGAGTTTTAAATGTTATTTTATGCACATCAGATATTGCCATCCTCAACTGGTGATAACTAGTTCTAAGATCAATCTTATAGAATACTCAGGCCTATCCCAACTCATTCAATAAGTTCTCTGTCATAGGAATTGGGAATTTATCTTTTACTATTAAATGATTAAGCTCTCTATAATCAACAAAAAGCCTCCAACTCCCATCTTTCTTCAAAACTAGTACAACTAAGATTCATAAGGGCTAGTACTTTGCTGAATAACTTGTTGATCTAACATTTCCTGGACCAATTTCTCAATAATATCTTTTTTAAACTAGGATATCTATAAGGTCTCTTGCTAGCAGGTGTGGCTGACTCTATCAAAGGAATCCTATGATCAAAGGGTCCTCTGTGAGGAGGTAAAGTCTTCAGAACTTCAAAAATACCATCATATTATGTAATCAGGGACACCAATTCTGTGGGAATATTCGTACCTTGTATAGCCTTGATACTGTTGCATTGAGACTCTAAATATTTAGGTGGGATCAATGTCATCACAAAGACTTGTACTTGCTCATTAATCTCCCTTTTCTATGCCTTAGTTTAGTTTCCTTAAGTTGAGTAGTTGCACCCCTTAAAACATGCTTCTTACCTTGATACACGAACTCAATTGTCCTGTTTTAGAAGTCAAACAAAATCCTACCAACTATGTCTGCATTTCCTAATGGTAACAAAGGGAAATCAGAAGAAAAAAGTAGTTCCCTGCAATAACCAACTTAGGTTATTACAAATTACTAAAGTTTGAATAGTCCTCCTATCAACAAAACTAATTGATTGTTCACTGATGGAACTTGAATTGCAACCCAAATTCCTCACTACTTCTTCATCAATAAAATTGTGTATTCCACCAGTATATATTAGAACATGCAATGGTTTTCTCACTTGATAACTAGTAACTCTAATTGTTTGGTATCTTGTAGTTCCAGTAAAAGCTTGAAGAGAAATGGCCATACCTTCCTCTCTAACTTCTAGCACATCTTCCCTCGGAACTAGTTCTTCTATGTATCCTTGCATTTCTTCCCTTGTCTCTGCATCATCCACTACCTCTACTAAAAATAATTCTTTCTTGGCCTTACAAATATGTCCTCTCGCATACTTTTCATCACAAAGGTAGCATTATCCTTTAGCCCTTTTTTCATCCATTTCAGTTGCGGTCAACAATTTTCTACCAGAATTATGCATTTTGTTTGGTATATTATTAACAGAATCAAAAGGTTTATTGAAGGAACTCATGGATGTAGAAATAGTGTTGTGTATTTTCTGGTAATTTTGATAGCTAGGAATGGGTAGAATGGCATGTTATGTCTTACCAATAGGTTTAGCTCCCCATGCTTGTTCTTGTGCCTCAAAGACCTCTTCCTTCAACATAGAGAGCTTGTAAGCCTACATTAGCGTTCTGGGTGATTGCATCCCAACTCAGGTTTTAAACCATCCAAAAACAGCTGATAGCATTCTCCATGGACAGATTAAACCCAGTTAGCAACCTATAAAATTTAGCTTGGTAATCCTTGACTTTACGAGTTTGATGCAAATTTTTAATGGCTTCCATAGAATCTTCAAAAACATCTCCAAACCTTTCATTCAATGCCAGAATATATTAAGTCCATGTAGGATCCAAGTTTGAATTTCTAGCTATTATATAGAATATGTGTCAAGCAATAACATCCCCATCTAAATGGATATATGTAACCTTTACCCTCTGATCATATGAAATTTCATCCATAAAGAAAAATTGAGCTACCTTGTATAACCAAGTCCTCAGACCTTGGCTTGCAAACCTAGGAAAATCAGTCTTAGAGTATCGAGTATGGAAATTAACTATACCATTGGACCCAAATTGAACTTCCCTCCCTGAATTCAACTGCCTTTGATCCTTCGATCCTTCACTCCTAAATGGAAACTCTCTTCCTAAATTCAAATTTTGACCTTCACCAATAAATGATTCAACTCGACCCTCATCAGCTGCCTTATCTTTCTGTTATAACTCACCAATAACATTCTTCACCTCGATCAATTCCTTGTTGATTTGGCATTGTAATAATTAATACTGACCATTCTGTCCATTAATGCCTTCAATTATTCTTCAATCTGTGATAATTTGTCCTCCATTTCTTCTACTGGTTTATCTTGATTTTTACTTCTAACCATTTCCAATCCAAGGATCGAAAGCTCTGATACCAATTAGTGTACAATTGATAAGAAAACACTGTAATGGAAGTAGTTAATCTAGGAATCACTTTGAGGAAGATGGAAACTGTCTCAAGAAATTCCAGAGGATAGCTAATATAAGAGATGTAGAAAGGAAGAAGAAGAAGTTCTATTCATAAACTAACTATACAATCAGTTTTCCCCTCTATTTGTAGTTACAAGTAATGGCTTGATCCTCTAACAGAACTAACTGCAATGTAACAGAATTGTAACTAACTCTAAGAATCTGGAAATGTAACTAACAGCTTCTCTTCACTTTAACCTTGCATCATAACTCTTTTATTTCTTTTCTTTTTCATTCTTTTACTACAAAGAGAAGGTGTGATGGTAAAAATAATTGTTGTGCAGACATAAAACATTTGTGTTTACTATGGTAGTGTCAATTGCTAAATTAATTACTATAGAATATATAACATTATTAAATACTCTCTTTAAAAGTTAGCAACACCTTTTGTAAATACCTGCATCCCCGTGAGCTCAATGGTAAAGTCAAGTCATCTGATTTCCAATATATTATTGACAATGCACCAGCTATATCTCTTAGCAATAATATATTTTGATAAAGTAGATACCCCTCATTGGGTCCTTAACATGTATTGACCTATTCTCCTACAAATTCATATTTCGATCTATACTTGAATTGCGATACTACTTTTGCTATATGACAGTTATGACTAAATTAGAAATTACAATCACACAAGCATCAACCTCTTTCTTCAAATTATGATTATGTGAGCTTCCAAATATAAATATTGCACAAATAGTATTGGCATAACTACTATATCTACTGTCATTCACATCAAATGGACGATCCCTCACTCTAGCTTCTTTAAACATAACATTGATAGTACTTTCATGAAAAGGATTCATGTTGATGTTAGTGGAGTGATGATAAACTCTAATAGAGATTGATCACATGATAATATAAAAAAAAACTAGTGCAATATTCCATTGGAAAAGCTAATGAAATTGAATTTGAAAGATGTGTTGACAAATTAAGAGTTATAACTTTTCTAGCAAGTTGTGACCTTCCAAAATGGTTGTGTCATTTCTGACAAGGCATGCTAAGGATCTTTTGTTCCTTACATATAGAAAATTTTCCAACCATTTCTATAACGTTTTTCTGAGTTTTTCTTCTTCTACATAAATAAGTTCTAGTTTGCTTTACTACTGTTGAGAGATTTGCTGACACTGTGACTTTAATTACTAATACACTGGTGAGTAAAATCATTCTATCATGGGAGGATAGATTCCATTAACCTCAAAAGCTTGAGAAAGATCATTTACTTAATGAAGCATTGTGCATTTAGTGCACTTGATCTTTTTTTTTCAATTTTATTTATGTTTTTCTTTTCAGATTTTCTTGTCACTACTAGTTTTAATTTTTGCTTTTGAAAACCTTTTAGAATCCTTGTATTTATTGTTTCACAAAGTTTTATTTTACAAAAGTTCTTTTTCCTTACAATAGTTTTTTACTACAAAAGCTTTTGTTTTACAAAAGTTTTGTACTACGAAAATTCTTTTTCAAAGTATTTTAGTAATACATGTTGAACAATAAGTTTAAGAAAATTATTTATTTAAACTTGATTGTTTGTATGGTGTCCAAATTTTGGAGACTAAAATATGTTGTGGTTCTAATTGGACAAATTGTATTGTATTGTTTCTTTCTCAACCCATAAGCCTAACACATTAATAATGTTTCTGTGTTATTGGAGAATAGCGACAATGAAAAGTAACCTAATTGATAAACTTACAGTTCTCTTTTGTCCATTTGTACTTCTTTCGTACTATCATTTATATAATATTTTATTAAAATCCTAGTTTTTAAAGATTGCTAGTGATGTTGGTTATTGAATAAGAACCAATAGACACGTTTATAAGAAACAGTGCTTAGTGGACACTAATTTTGATAAAGTACACATGTCAAAAGTAAATAGATAGTGTGTCATATAAAATGATGTATTTGCTTGATCTAACCATTGAAACTATACACCTATTTATGTTAGATTGAGTTTAAAATTTAAAGAGTATTAAAACTTTGTTAATGTTATTATGTTAAGTTTGCAATTTTGTTTATTGCTTACTGAATTATTTTGCAAATTTTTGACCGTAAAATTAAATGGCAATGGAAAACGCTACTACTTCTGTTGCGGCACTAAGTCGAACTACTGTGCCACTAATGGAGAAATCATGAAATTTTTGGAATCAAGTTCAAAGAATAGATACAAAGGGTGTTCTTCTGGCTTATCAGTCTTGGTATGTAGTAGTTTACAAGCAAAGATCCTCCAGTTCTTGCTGCCGACATGCCTGACAAAGAAAAATCATGATTTTTGAGGCATGGAAACAGGTAGATTTTTTATGCAAAGGATACATCCTATGTGCTTTGGAGGATGATCTATACAATGGCTTGGCAAAAATTATACTTCAAAAGAGTTGTGGAATGCACTTAAGAAAAATTATGACTGAAGATGCATGCTTGAAGAAGTTTGTGGTTGCCAAACTTTTAAACTATAAAATGACAGGCATCAAAATAGTTGGAACCCAAGTTCAAGAGCTTCGACTTATTTTTCATGACCTTATGCTGAGGATATGGTGGTTAATGAAGCATTTCAAGTGGCTATAATAATTAAAAAGTTACCTCCTTCACGGAGAGACTTCAAAAATTATCTAAATCATAAGTGCAAAGAGATGAAGCCGGAAGATCTTATGATTCATCTCAAGATTGAGGAAGATGATAAAGCAACTATGAAAAGTTGTATGGGAATTCAACAAATATGGTAGTGAATATTGTTGAAGAAGCTTCCCCAAAAGGCAAGAGAAGAAAGAAGTCCGCTTGACGGAAGAAGGAGCGAGTCAAGAAAATGCTCAAAGGAAATTATTATAATTATGAAAATATTAGCCACAAGGCTTCCAATTGTTGTGTCCCAAAAAAGAAGAAAGACAAAAATAATGACCAGGAAAATATTGTGGAAAAGATGGAGAATGTAGACGACCTCTATGCTATGATTTCAAAGGGCAACCCGGTTGGAAATCTAAAGCAGTGTTTTGCTAACTCTGGTGCCAGTCGACATGTTTACTCTGTCAAAGAAGCACTTGCAAGCTACACTCCTGCTGAATTAGATGAGGAACATTTTTATAATAACCCGCAAGTGGTAAGACCAAATAAAGGCTAGAAATTTCATTTTAGGGAGAAATTTTGCAAGTAATCAGGCTTCACAGGGATGAAATAAGATTGGACATGATTTTTCCAAGGATATTTGCCAAAGGTACCTTCTAAGGAGCGATTCAGGAGCTATAGAGGACACTACCAATCGTGAAAAAGGCTCGCGAGGCTGTCTAAGAATAAATAGGTGATTGTCTTGTTGAGGGTGCACACCTTGATAAACATAATGGGCCGTGGTACACACCATGCCACTTGAAGAGATTCTATGGTGAGCCCCATACCTTGAATTAGTGGCCTTTTCATTCCACAAAGGGCACCATGAGCCGTGGTGCACTTCACAGCTTGTGAAGTGGCTTCGTTAAGGTGCTCAGATGACTTTTCAAGGTCTATTTGAGTGGGGCTAGTCCTTTAAACTACGAAATCAGTCCTTAAGCTATTCATACCACTTCATGGACTCCATGACACGTAATCCCTCATTCACTAGCTCAAAATGCTTTTTGATTTGTTTCAAGTTCTAGTCGAAGGATCTCCATGGAACCCTCAAGCCCAGGATAAATTCACTTTCAAGCATTCAATCCAAGTTTATGTATATGTTTTAGGGTCATTATGGGTCCTACATCAAGCTAAGTTCAAAAGAATTTTATTTGCTAAGTTTTTCACATGACTTGTACAAGGATCAATTTCTAATGATCATACCTCCTTGCACAAAAATAATCAGGTGACCCATGAACCACCAAATTAAAGCCATTTGGATTATTTTCCAAGACATTTAGTTTCACATAATTCCAAGTTTGGAGCAAGATGTTATGCCCATTTTCGTAAAACCTATGTCCATAGTATTTTCTGGATAATGTTTTAAGGCTACTTTTATTGAGGTATTTTTGATAAATTGGCTTATCCCCCTTACACTCCTAAACATCTCCTATACTAATTCTAACACCTCATTCAGACTTTACACATAGTTTATTTCAAGCTTAAAAGGATTCAAGCTAGTAATTTTTGTGGGCTAAAGATCAAGTTTAATCCATCTTATTCAAGGTATGTGAGATTGATTCATGATTTTTACTCCAATTATGAAGACCTGAAAATCCTATTTTCTTAATTTTTTTAATTATGATTTCATCTTATTATATTATTTTAATTATGAATTACTAATACCCATGCTATTTCTTCATTCCTCATGGAACATGCATGCATTAACAAGGGTTTCTCATGAGATTTATTATGTGAGTTATTTCCTAATTATGATTGACTATGATTTCAAGACAAGCATGGTTATAACATAACATGTGATCACATAATGTCTATGATATGGCTTTAGGAAATTAGTGGTGTGTATACACCACATGTACAAGTATGAAAGACCTATTTCTCTGCATGAAAGTATGAAAAGAAGTATGATTTGACCTTTGAGCCCAAGAATGTGTGATTATGATTTGATTTGTCTTTTAAGACTAAGTATGCATAACCATGAAGTATTGTTGTTAGAACCCGTAAGTCCTTAATTGGTTCAATTTGGTAAAGTTTGGGACCAAATGTAAATTTCTTCTAAAGTGTAGTCTTTAAGATTTAAATTGTTAGTGGGGTCATATGTTGTGGCTTTTTTTTGATTGGTCCAAGTGGTACTTGACTTGTGCCTATATATAAGTATATATCTCTCTTGTACAAGAGAAGTCTCAACACTTAGAAAAACAAAGAGAGAACCAAGAGCAGCCAAAAGCAACCTCTTGGGTTGCTACAGTAGCAAGAAATTTTTTTTATTTTTTTCGATCTTTCGATTATTTGACGCTTCAAGCTTGGTATATCGGGTCTCCTAAGTGGCGTGGTGGCGTTAGTTGGTCAAGAAAGTTCTTGGTTAGATGATATGAAGACTTGGGTCTAGTAAGAGGCTTGAAAGGTATGTTAATTTCTAGCTTCATTTATATAAATTAAAGCTTGTGGGTATGTTAGGGGTGCGTTAAATTGAAGGTAAAACATGAAAAGAGGGTTGATTATTAGGTTGAATTGTGAATTTGGAATTTGGGGTTGAATAGGGACAAGCTTGCATATGAATATATATTGATTTGTAGTCATGTATTTATGTTTATCTGTCATGAAAATAGTCCTTGTGGGATGAAAGAAGTGTTGGAAAACTATGTAAATGTATACATGAGAGTTTGCTTGAATTGGAGCCCCATGGGAAGTGTAATGTTATGTTTTAACATTGGGGATTTGCGTTGGGCGTTGGAATAATGTATTATAGTTCTTGGAGTATATAGCAAGGCTTGAATATGGTAGATGTGTATCTATATGTATGCTGCCCTGTTTTTATAAAAGTTGTACCATAATAGCATTTTGTGGTGTTTTTGATGTTGTGATGGCATCGGAGAGGGTTTATTGATGTTGTAGGTTATTATTGTTGTTGTTGATTGATTATTTGAGCCGAGTTGAATTCTCGGGGTGGAGTATTTTAAGGGGAGATGCTGCCAAAATTTTTATAACATTTGTAACACAAAGTTAGGATTTAAGACCCGATATGGTTGTTAATCGTCAGCGTTATTGCAATTTGTGTAGACGTTGGACATCCGGAAGCATAAATTAGATTGGTCTTGCATTGGAATTAGTTGGAGAAAGAAATCGAGGTATGTAAAGATTCCTATCTCTTGGCATGTATTAGTTAAGCTTAGTCAACATCATACGTTTGAAAAAATTCTTTTCCTTGACAATTTGCGTCCAAGTATATCCTATATTTGCTCCTTAATACTTTTATAAAAATGTATTCATATTTTGACTCTTGTGTATGTAGAGCCCGCAAGTTGGAAAAGTGTGAAATGGTTTAATAAGTTGAAAGAATGTATTTTATTCGAGGGCGCAAATGCCCGTAACTTTCAACGAAAAGCCTAAATGGGATCTATGTTCATTCCTTGCCACACTTATGCTAAATTAATTGCATCCTTAACTGTTTGTGTCTTTAGAATCCATGAATCGTGTTCATTTGACCAAAAGTTAAATAGTTTGAAAAACTGTAGGTTCAAATTATTCCGGAATTACTAACACGTACAACTTTCCATAGAAATTATAAATCACTTACAAATTGTTTTGAAGCCTATTCAAGTAATGTGCATGATGGGGATTAAGTAAGTTCCTTTGAAATCACCTTTGTGTGTAAATTTGAGCAACTTTGACAAAATTCACAAATAAATGATTTCTTGAATTCAAAAAAAATGAATGAATATTTTGCATGTCACTAAGCTTATGGAACTAGTTTTTATGCATGTGATTCTCATGACTCTATTAGTGCCATTATGGTCTCGTTCCCTGGTTCATGGGCCAGTTATTATCGTGCGTATGTATAACTATATGTATGTATATATATATATTCCAATGTAGGTTGGATACGGTGGGTCGGTTTGCCCATGGGCTGGCATCGCTTAGTTTTGAGACATAAAGAGCTGGGCTTGGGATATGTTGGCATCATGACATATGGGTGTTGGGACTCGTTCGCCTTTGCTCACATAAGTGCTTGGATGCTGTTTGCCTCAGCTCACTTATCGGGCATGATGACCTCTACATATTACGATACGTGAGTGCTTGGCCGCTATTCGCCTTGGTTCACCTATCCTATGATGTGAGTGCTAGGCCGTTGTTCGCCTCGGCTCACTTATGCTACAGTTGGGACTTGTGTTGGATATTCTGAAGATTTGAAATTTCTGGTGTTATGATGTGGTATGGCGTGAGTTTGGAGGTCGCCATCCTTCCCGTCCAGTATGCATTACTTTGATATTTTGAATAAAGAATTATTTTGATGTTTGCATGCAGGTTTGACTAATATATTTTTATTTGGGTTATCACTCTCATTTATATTTCATACTTTCTGCTTTACATATTCGGTACGTATTTCGTACTGACCCCCCTTCCTTCGGGGGCTGTATTTCATGCCCGCAGGTACTGACGTGCAAGCTAGAGAGCCAACGTTTTAGGACCTTTGTCTACCGTTGAAGTACTTCCTTTGCCTCAGGAGCAAATTTTTGGTATATACATGTACACTTATTTTCTATATTTTGCATTTATGTATATTCAAGGGTATGACGGGGCCCTGTCCCATCCTATGATTTGGTTCGTGTGTGTAGAGGTCTGTGGATACATGTGAGTGTGGGATATTGCATGTTGTATGACTTCATATGTATGATACTTTTGTTGGGTAGTTCTACCGCAGAGGTGACCTTGTCGGCCTGCATATATATGTGTATAAATATTTGTTGTATGCTGAGGTTGCTGTTTGTAGGTTTGGTTAGTCAGTAAAATAGAGAAAACTCTATTGAAATTTTAATAGATTCCCTGGCTATTATAGTTGGAAATCTGATTTACCATTTATCTGGGTGCCCAATCGGCACTAATCAAGGTCCCTAGGTTGGATCATGACAGAAGTGGTGTCAGAGCAGTTAGTCCTCGGAGTGTCCACAGACCATGTCTAATAGAGTCTTGTTTATCAGTGTGTCGTGCACCACACCTATAAACAGGAGGCTATAGGACATCTAGGATGTTACTCTTCCTTTTTGTCTTAGATCGTGTGTTAGAGCGATATTAATAGGATGATTCCCTCCCTGACGGAAATTATTTGAATTTCAAATATGCCATCGAGGAAGAAACCAGTCGACCACAGGGGAAGACCTGTAGCATTAGGTGGGGACCGACGTGGTCGGGGAACTACCCGGGCTCATGACCAGTCGGAGCTAGAAATTGTATTCCCGACAGTGGGCTCGGTCACCCCACTAGCTCTAGAGGGTCAGGCGTAAAAACCTCGAACTCCCCAGCTAGGCACAGACATATACATGAAATTTACTAGAGCTATTAGGTTTTAAGGGAGAATTCCTATAAAATTTTGGTGCATATGTGTTCAGACAGCTGTATGCTTGATAAACAGGCTGCCTAGTACAATACTGCATGATGCATCTCCTTTTATAAAAAACTATATGATAAGAAACCTATGTCAGTCATTTAAGAGTCATAGGGTGTGTAACATTTGCCAAAAATCTGTAGGAGTCAGATAAATTACGATCAAGGTCAAGATGTAAGTGTCACTGTGCTATTCTACTACTCAAAAAGGCTATATCTTGTTTGACATCAAAGAAAAAAAAGATATTTGTTAGTAGAGATGTTGAGTTCAGGGAAGTTTTTTTTCCATCCTTTCAAAATCTCACCAAAAGGAAGTCATCTTTTCTATAACCTCAACTAACTCTTCTATGATTTTTTAGTCAGGTACAAACAAGTTTTCTCTTTATAATAGAATGGATTCTTCTACTATTAGTCAGGGTCAACGTCAGTCTACATAAGACATATCTAGAGGAACAGTTACTTCTTCAGCTAATCAAGATAGTACAACCAGTACTATACCATTAAGAAGATCATCTAGAGGAAAGAATCCTCC
>JAOTQJ010034684.1:0-15701 GCA_025642045.1 Solanum sejunctum
ACATATACACTTGTTCCAATAAAAAAAAGACACCCACCTTGACCCCACATCCTTTTTTATTCTTAAGGACCTAACTTTGGTAAATTGTTACATTTGGTCCCAAACTTTATTAAATCAAATCAATTAAGGACGTTCGAGTTTTAAATTACGTTGTGGGTCCTAACATATACTAAGGTCCCTGAAGTGGAGGACTCACCAACTAGCTTTGAGTAGGATCGATCTAGCCACGTAGAGGAGGATGAAGATGAACTTGGGCTCCAGTTCCTACATTGTGATATCATTTAGGCAAGAGTATGTGTTAGTAAATTTGAATGTACTAAGTAAGTGGGATGCAATGTGATAAGAAATAGACATCATGATCCAAATACATAACAATAGACAATGGACATATTTATAGCAAGATGACATGTATGAACAATGCATAAGTAAAACATGCTTAAATAATTCATGTTCATATAAAGTATCATATGTGAAGAATAGACCAAGCTAGATTTCCAAGGTATAAACCACTTATGGTTAGTGATGATGATTCCCCATCACTTAGGTAGAGAAGTACTAACCATTCCCTTGGTTGATGAGTACAAACCCCCAACTCGGTTAGTGATGATACTGCCCCATCACTAGGTGGAGAAGTACTAACCCTTCTATTGATTGATAAGTACAAACCCCTAACTCGGTAAGTGATGATGCCGCCCCATCACTAGGTGGAGAAGTACTAACCTTATCCTCGGTTAATGGGTACAAACCCCTATCTCAGTTATCTGGGTTCTTAGATTCCCCGGATTGGGTATGGTCTAATGCAACACAATATATAGAATTTATTATGAATATAAGATCATTTCGTCATCATAACATATATTATATCATATCTCATTCTTTGGACCTTCATTTCCACAAGTAACCGTAGCTGGACATTTTATCAAACACTTTGGAGGGGGGGAATGGGGGTAAAAGACCATGTAATTTAGAGATGAAATTATGCAAGAAAATTTATTATAAAACCATCAGTCAACACTTTCCAACACCTCCAAGACATTTACATCAAAACACCTCATTAAATCTAACATTAGATCCAAGATGTAGAGCTCAAAACATGATAAACCAACCAGACTTTCAAGAACATAAATCCCTGTGCAATAAATTTCTCAATATATTAGAGCCACATGTAAAATACATTTGAAATCATGCAATATTAGTAAAACGAGTGTTTAGGCACTACGGGTGGAAGAACCCAATGGTTCAACACCATATAGCTTAGCTTTGGAGAAGTTCTTAGTGAAGTTTGAAAATGGAGGCTTGAAACTTGAAGAAAATCCTTAGTTTCGGATGAGGTTTTTGAGTCTTGAAATTTGGAGTGAAAATATAGCTATGTATTTTGGGGAGTATACGAAAATATTTATGATGATATAAGGGTAAAATTTGGCTAAGTATAGATAAAAACATGCTTGAGAAATTTGGGCCCAACAGTTAGAATATTTTGGGCCACAAAGGAGAATACTACCAGGCAAAATACACCTATTTATGGCATAGAGAGGACGGGGAGAAGGAATTACCCTAAAGCATTCCCTTGGCGCATCGCGGAGGGAACGCATAAACCTCATTGAAATTCGTCACTTAAAAATTTATAATTGCTAATCTTTCCCTTTTAAATTAAGGTTAGACCCTTTTTCACCTAATTTTGACCCTCTAATCACAAATATGAAGTTGGATTTTTGATATAATAAATGAATCTTAAGATATATGGAAATTAAAATTTTGGGCATTCCGAGACACGTTTTTGGGCACTTTTCGGGGTCATTTCAATATCTCCCCCTTGGGAACATTCATCCCAAAATATAAAAGAGACATACAAGGCAAGAGTGATTATGAATAAATCAGCCCCCAAAAAGAATGCAACATAACATGTAAAATACCATTTTCAAAATCTCAACATAAGTGTAAAATCATCATAAGTTTACCAGCTTAAACATGAATGCATATGAATGACATAAGGGATAAAATGTAAGACTTGAAATCACATATGGGACTTAGGATTAGTACCATAGGCTTGAGTGGAGTGGAAAAGATAAGGATACCGCTTTTGCATATCCGCCTCGGCCTCCCAAGTAGCACTTTTGACTTGTTGGTTCCTCCAAAGGACCTTAACGGATGCTACCTCTTTGTTCCTTAATCTCTTTACTAGCCTATCCAAGATCTAAACTGAAACCTCCTAATAGGTTATGTTATCCTCAACAATTCCCACAATATCAAGAGGCCCAATAGCATTAGGATCACCAACATATTTTCTCAACATAGAGACATGTGACATCACATGGCCTGTGAAGTTGTCCGTTTGGTGTGTGTGCCCAAAATTCTAAGTGTTGTTTCAAGGTCACAATTTCCAGAAATTTGTCATGTGTAGGTTCACGAGCACTCCACCGGCCAAAAATTCTATCAGATTTATTAATGGCATTTTCATGAATTTTTTTATTTCTATTGGTCTTTTAGGGATTCCTATGCTATTTCATGGTCACCTAAAAACCTAAAACCTATTTCAAACATTAAAAACTCGCTCCTCATATTTTAACCTCTCTTGAAACAACTCTCAAATGAACTCTTGGGGATTTCAACATTTGGAGCTAGAGAACTCAACTCTTCTTCAAATTCATTTGGGATTTCATTATCTCGTCTAAGGTATGTGGGTTTGATCTTTGATGACCTTTCAATCAAGGAGAGCTAAACTAATTTCAAGCAATTTCATAAAATTCAAGTTCAGTTAAAGTTGGTGTTTTGAGCGACATGATTCCTAAAATTCTATTAATATATGGGTAGTATTTATTTGATGATTTTTAAGTGATTTAAATTATAAAATGGTGATTTACATTGGGTTTATGGAATTTTCAAGTATGCATGTCCATTTTTAGACTTGTTTATGCATGGTTGATTATATTATAATTTTAAATATAGATTTAATTATATTCTCACTTGAATTTCATATTATATTGTTGATTTTCGATTGAGTCTTTAATTACCCATGTTTTCCTCATATCATTCATACCATTTGCATTCATAAGATTGGACTATTTGAGAGATTATGTTATGGGCTAAGCTTAATTATATTTTGTGATATGCTTCTGATATGGTATTGGTTATGACAAGTATGTGATCACATATATATCCATTGATTATGGTTCTTTGAGCATTTTGGGTGCTTGCACCATTTTTAATATGAATGGGCTATTCCTATGCATGGCTATTATGACTAAGAATTATATTTTGGCATTTGAACTGAAGTATGAATTATTATGGTGTGTGGCTTTTCAGTCCAAATTGTGCATTGAAAAGTTTTGGTAAGACTTGCATCTCTTTGAAAGCATGTATAATTACGTATATTATAAGTATTCTTATGGGATGATGACTTAGCACTGGTGGAAGGAGGGTTCCCTCTCTTTCCTTGAACTATGTACCTAGCATCGGTTCCTTTCCAAAATGAGAGGCCGAAAAGGAAAGATGCCTTCGAAATGGGGTTGCCCATAAGGAGAGGAACTGATATGATATGATATGTCTATTATGAAAATTTTATTTAAAATGGTAGACCCATAAGAAAGGTTGGTTCATACGAAATGGGAGGCCCGTAAGGTGAAGCTTAGTTTACCTTTGGCAAGTAGACAACATCTTTACCAATGAGGGGTAATCATCGAGATTGTAAGTAATAACTCGCTTGGTCTTACTCATGTCAGTTGAAGTCACATCCTCACTATATATGAGTATCATTTGCATCTCATATATCATGAATTTCATGACATCTTGTAATACTTATTCCTTATTATACATATCTCTTTCTATATTATGTACCCTTGTTATCTAACAAAGAAATATAGGTTTTGGTATGTCACGCATTGCCTCTTGCATACTTAGTACATTCAAAAGTACTAACGCATACTCTTTCCTACATTATTTCAGCATATAGGGGACGAGGACTTTGATCATCCACCATTTGACGCTTATCTTGGATTCTAAGTTTGTTTATAGTGATGAATCTTGTCTTCTAAAGATGATCCACCATTTATCTACCTTTAATACTTTCATTTCTTTATGTATTGAGGGTGAGCCAAGGGAATGTCTTAGCCCTCGACCCATCTATATAGAGGCATTGTTGGACACCGTGTAAACCTCCTTACATTCTATGCTATGTATTATGACTTAAATCTACGTTATGGGTTGTTTATCTTATCTATCGATATGTTAGTTGGTTAAGAAGCTTGTGGTTTGCCTATATATTGTGATGGAAAGGTCCTAAGCCCCGAATTTGCACATAGTGTGAGTCCTACTTTCCTGTCCCATAGAATAATATGTTTAATTTGCGTACATTTTTGAACCAATGATGCAAGTTATTTTATCTTGAGGCTTGTTTGGGCACTCTCGAGTTTCTGTTCATTGTGCTTCATCTAGGCCATTGGTCCTTGTCTTGAAAATATTGTTACACTGTTTATTTTTTGCATAAAATAGACATCCGACAGCCTGGGCATGTCCTAAGGAAGGTTTTTTTAATTGTTGGTGCAACACCAGAAAAATAGCCCTTTGTATTCATAGAAGGTGATGGGGACAGACCTTCATATTTGTAGGGTCATGTCTATATATACGGAGGAGGGAAACCATAGGGATATGCGTTCCTAGAGTATATGAGGGCAGTCAATGACCTATTTAAGGCCAGACGTGAACAACCTCCAACTCCATATATTTTTAAGCATAAAAACTGATATACAACTCTAGTTTTAATAATTCAAAAGGTTACGTGACTCAGATGTTCACAAGGTACTCTATGGAGGTGTCACATTTAGTGTTCGAAGTGTATTTCAAGGTAATAATGCTATTTTAGCTGATTATTTTCTCGAATTGTATGAAAACCACTAATTTCAATATCTCAGGTGATTCTTGTCAAAATTAAGTGAAATTTTAACCTAAGTTGTTTGATATTTTGAGAGGAATGCTTTCGTATTCTTGGGTTTTGATAAATGTAGTTATTTTCCTTAAACTTTGACTAAGAAAGTTTTTAAGGAAATATTTTCCTGTAAATAATATAAGCTTATTTCTTAGCGATTTCTCGACCTTCTAGGGTCTAGTTTATGATAAAGTTCTGTCTATAGATTTGTTGAGATGTGGGGATCTTTTTATGGATTTGTTTGAGATTTCAGGCATAGACCCTCTTACTCCTTGTTTAGGGTACTATAGACATAATTTGACCCATTTGTTGAGATCTTATAGTCAACATGACTGTGTTAACTTGTGAATTTTATTTTGACGGTTGAGCAACATCAAAAAGTTATTAGGAGTCAAAACGATCAGGTGGATTGACTCCAGACATGAGATGTCATCTTCCAGGTAGGCTAGGCTTCACTAGACCTTGGACTGATTTGGAATATATATGCATATTGAGTTGAAATGTGTGGAAAGGCATTGGTTGTGGATCGAGTTATGATATATGTATTGTATGTGAGTAGTTGTACATTGTATGCATAATATATAATATTGTGGGATTGTACCCCCTTTGTTGGTAGCTATATTAGTTGTAGCTTTTGTACTGGCTAGTATTATTAACTACAAGGAGGCCTGGCAAAGATCATATATGGGCTGATGCCATGGGGCAGGTATGTATTTTGGTCTAACTCTATATAAGTTCAAAGCCTGATACTACTGAGATATATAGATTGTGAGGTAGTTTGTTGATTATTTGTCATTCTGTGACTTGGTTCTTGTGTAGTTATGACTCCGTTGGGTTTGGTTGTTGTCGATACTTGTAATATAGCTATATTTGCCTTGCTTTTCTATCATTACTTTTGGTTGGCTAGATTATGGCATATTTGGCCTTGGTAGGCTTGGTTTACACTGATTGAAGGTGTATATACTTATGTACACTATTAGTAGTCGTTATACACTATGACCTGGGTTACTTGTTATTGCTTGACAATGGTTATGGTTACTCTTGGTTGGGTTATGTGATTCTTGTCTTAAGAAACGATATGACTTCAAAGGTTCATATTCGGGTAGATTGGTTGAGTGGATGACTTTTCTGATGCTCGAGACATGGTTGAAACCCCATGGTCTGAGTCTCTGTGGCCATGTCTGTGGCTTCGTGTCGTGGGTGATGCTACCCATGAACTGAGTCCTAGTGTTCATATTTGACATTCGGAGTTTCGTGGGCTGATTTTGATATCTAGGCACCTATTGATATTCTTGTTAGGTGACACTATCGATTATACTTTGGGTCTGAGACATAGCTAATTATATTAAGGGGATTTTGTTTCCACAAGGGATGTGCCCCACCATTATATTTGTATATTGAGGCACCAGTATTGAGTGTCACGGCCTGATATGATACATTACTTTGGGTCGAGGCACAGTTGATATATAGTACTTCATGTCGAGGTCCCAATTAATGCCCATTGGTCCACAAATCATACACACCTCGATTATGCATTGTTGTACCCACTAGGATTATGGTAGCTCAGGTGGCATTTAGGATTAGATATTAGGGCCTTACACCCACGTAAAACTTGAATCTTTATCATGTGATATTAAGAGTTGGGTTCCATTATATTTTGCGTAGCTTGATTGTAAGTGCGTATACCTTCTACGTTTATGAGGACTTGATTCGCATATATGTATAGCTAGTAGCGACTTACACCCATATACAAAATAATGCCTCAATTTAGTGATAGTTATGAGGTAGGCGTTCCTAGTCTTCGTCCGTTAGTATCATTACATATCACTCTGGTTGGTTCAGTTGGGGTTAAATGGGTTGTATCATGGGATGGAGGATCTCTATGGATTGTTCACATTCATAAAGGCCTAAAATAGTGACTTTTGCATTTCTACTGCCTGCTAATTGTACCTTCTTGACATGCACCTCACTTAATATTCTTGGATGGCTTCTTCATCTCTATATAAATAATTCATTGAAAAATTTCAAACTATCTAACAACAAGTAGCTATTGTCTTTATATGGATAATTTAACATTATAGAAACTAAAAACTGATACTAACGCTTCCACTATGTTGCAGATCAAATACGTACGTACTTTTGGACAAGGCTAGGCAAGCATTGAACCAGCAATGTTAAATTCCACTCCAACAGATCCTCATACTAAAACATCAACATAATATACATGTAAGATCTTAAACAATCGGTTGAAGTTTATAACTACACTATCTATTGACTAGGTAACTAGGATACTCACTCAGTCTTACTGAACAACTGATGCAAGTTGTTGCCTTTCAATATCCACTTTACTAGGTCATTAAGACAAAAACACGGCTTCTACTAGTAAAGGTCATCATCCAGACAACCAACAAATAACTAATTCAAGCAACATAGGTAAGAACTTACAAAATTCAGTCAAATCCAACATACATGTGCGTTCCCTAGGTTTAACACATTTGCATGCATCCATACAAAAGTATTACATTGTTTGTCTTCATAGCTAAAATTTTATTGTTCCAATTATAGAGAAAATACAATTGTGTAGCGCATTGCAAAAACTTAAAAAATATATAGCAACAACATAAAGAATAGGAGATCTAGAAGGTGAACAACCCGATCAAAGAAGAAACCAAAAGTAAATTGACTATTTCGAGCATTATCCGAAGAAGGCAAAATTGGAGGTACAACCAAAACATCTACTCATATGCTACATATTATTTAATAGGAAAACCAAAGATAAGTGTTATTCAATTATTAATATTACTTTCGCTGCATACTATGAAATGGGCTTATGACATATATCTACAATCATATTTACCTCTATAAGGCCTTTTGTTTACAACTTATGAAACGACCCCAAAAAGTGCCCAAAAACATGCCTCGAAAATGCTTGAAATTTGAAATTTAATATATCAAAAAATTCATTTTTTATTTTAAAAATTTGACTTTATATTCTCGTTTACGGGGTCAAATTTAGGGGGGAAAGGCCTAACCCTGAATTTAGAGCAACCGTGTCAAAATTTAAAAATTCCAAACGTGTTTTTGCCTATGCTTAGCCAAATTTCACGGTCATATTACCCAAAGCATTTCTCAATACTCACTCAAACACTTAGCCATATTGTCATTCTCAAATTCAAGTCCCAAACCCTCATCTTAAGCTAAAGTTTTCCTTCAAGGTTATTCTTCAAGCTTCAAGTCTCCATCTCCAATCTTCACCAAGTTCACCTCCAAACTAAGGTATGTGGGTTTTAACCATTGGACCCATGGTGCTGTAATCTCCTTTTCACTCAAACTGCATGATTTAATGTTGATTTACAAATAGGTCTTGCTTATTATGAAATTCACTGCACTCTATGCTAAAGCTATGTAAAATTATGACTGTTTTGCTATGTTTTGAGCTATAAATCTTTGATCCATTATAAGATTTGAGGAGGGATTTTGATGTATATTTCTTGAGGGTGTTGAAAGGTGTTGATTAATGATTTTACGAAGGGTCTTCTTGCATGATTTCATTTCTATATTTCATCATTTTATACTAGCATTACATACTCTCTAAGTGTTTGATAAAATGTCTGGATGTGGTTTCTTGAAGAGTTAAACGTCCAAAGCATGAGATATGATATGATTGTCTATATGATGATGAAATTAGCTTATGTATATGATATACTCTATATAAAGTGTTGCATTAGAACATGCCTAATATGGGGGGGCTAAAAACTTAGATAACCTAGATGAGGTTTTGTACTCTTCAACCTAGGAAAGGGTTTGTACTTCTACACCTAGTGATGGGTGGCACTATCACTAACTTAGATAAGGGTTTGTACTCATCAACCTAGGGAAGGTTTTATACTTCTCCACCTAAGTGTTGGGGCAGTATTATCACTAACCTAGATGGGGGTTTGTACTCATTAACCTAGGGAAGGGTTTGTACTTCTCCACCTAGGTGATAGAACGACATTATCACCAACCTAGGGAAGGGTTTGTAATTCTACACTAGGTGATGGGGCGGCATCATCACCAACTTTGTCAGGGGTTAGTACTTCACCACCTAAGTGATGGTGCGGCGTCATCACTAACCTACCAAGGAGTTTGTACTTTCGAAATCTAGCTTGGTCTCTTCTACACAGATAGTATCCTATTTGAGCATGAGCTACTTAAGCATGTTTTACTTATTCATTAGCCATATATGCCATAGTGTTATGTTATGCATTTGATTATGTTGCCTATCTCTCATTGTATTGCATCCTACATATTTAGTACATTCAAACCTATTAAAGCATACTCTATACCTACATGATGTCACTATGTAGGAATAGGTGCCCAAGTTGATCATCCTCCTCCTTCACGTGGCTAGTTCGATACTATTCAAGCTAGTTGGTGAGTCCTTCACTTCAGGGACCTTAGTCTATGTTGCTATTATTATGTATTTAGACATTCTTCTTTATTATCTATTTTGACTATGAGGGTAAGCCCGATTTCTTTGTCTTAGCCGCCACTCTTATCTATGTATTAGAGGTGTTTGTTGGACATATTATGTATCTATGATAAGAGCCTTGGCTTTATTTTCTTGATGTCTACAGTATGACAATGCTTTCCCTTAGCCCATGTTGTCCTACTTTATTATCTCTTGATGCTTGATTTATTGCTTCCATGACCAACAATATGTAATAATGTTCTTAGAGGCTTGCTTGGGGTCCCTTCAGATTCCCCTTGCATCATATCACACCTATGCCCTAGGTTTGGGTCGTGATAGCTTATCACTATCATATCACCCATCAGTTAAAAAGGGTCCAAGTATGTATTCATTGTGCAGCAAAAGGTTTGAGCATGAATCGCCATTATTTTGTTGCGCGAGTGGCTATATAAAATTGGCAACCAATGAAGCCCCGCTGGAACTACAGGAATTATTTATGGGTACTACAGAAGAAGCAATAGAGTTCCAAAAAATAATCCGGGCTTATAATAGCATCTTAGCTTATCACGACCCAAGCCTAGGGCCTAGACATGACATGGCGAATGAGAAGTCCAAAGACAACCCAAACAACCCTCTTTATTGTAACATGCACACATTCTTTGTTATGGAAGTAAAAATTAGCATCAACAAGAATTAAGTATAAAAAGGGAAGCGGAACTAAGGGAAAACTTTCATAAACATAGAAATATAAGAAAAGTCAAGGTTGAAAGAATATACAAACTTAGTATCCAGTAACACCTCTATTTAAGAATAGAGTGGGGGCCAAGACATTTTTCGGGCTCACCCTCATAATAAGAAATATCCAACAAAAAGAACAAGTCTAAACATATCATGAATAATATAGATATTGTTCCCCGAGTGGAGGACTCACCAAAGCTTTCTACAAAAATCGAACTAGCCACGTGGATGAGGATGATCAAAAGAAGCTCCAATTCCTACATTGGTTATATCATATCGGCATAAAGTATGTGTTAGTACATTTAAATGTACTAAGAATGCGGGATGCAATGCAGCAAGAATCATAAGCCATAAATACAAGATGTTTAATCATAAGCAATGAATTTATGCTCAAAGCCTTACACAAATATGCATGATATTGGACAAATAGCCACCCATATAACCTATAGTATAACGTTTTTACAGAGTGTTACCAATACCCCTACCTTATGACATAGCTTTTTTGGTAGGTACTATAAGATGTCCCTTACTGTATCATATAATATTTTTGGTAGGAGTCATAATTTATTCTACCTTACAGCATGGCCTTTTCGATAGGTATTACAAGATGTCCTTGTCTTACGATATAATCTTTTTGGTAGGAGTTAAAAGGTATCCTTACCTTACGATACAATCGTTTCGGTTGGAATTATAATTTATTTTACCTTATGGCATGGACATTTTGGTATGTATTACAAGATATCCTTACCTTACAATATGATCTTTTTGGTAGGAGCAACAAAATAGTTTACCAAACCATCACATCAAAGAATCACGAAAGGGCTTCACATTTCACATGAGAGTAAAACTTAGCATAAGAGTTCAAAAATTCTCTTGTAGATCATGGGAACTTTTCAAGAGTTTAATACATGCATGACAACCCATAATTATCTTCAAGTCACTTGACTTGTAAATCGTATAAACAACTTGAGAATTCTTGTTATGTAATTTCATCAAACACATCGTGGGTATATGCAATTCAAGAGTATAGAACAAGAACAAGCAAAACCAAATCATTCCAAAGTCATTCAAATCAACCCACCAATATTTTCATAAAACCCTCATTTTGAGTATCATTAAAATCCACCTCAAAAGTTAACAATAGCTCATAGCTTTCAAAGCTCAAATCATGCATAATCTCAATATACATAAATCAACACATTGAATAAGTTTAAAGTAGATATTCATGCATAAAAGAAGATACCTAGAGCTAATACAACTTGAAATCATGTAGCTTTTATAAAAAGAGAAGGCTGGACTACATGAGTCAAAGGATCCACGGATGAAGACCTATATACCTCAAACTTAGATTTTCTTGAGATGAGCTTGAAGGAAACTTGAAGCTTAGATTAGGTTCTTGAGTTTCAAAATTGAGTTTGAAATCCTTGAACTTGAATGAGGTATTTGATAAAGTCTTGGAGAGGTTTTTTAGAGGGCTTTATGAGTTGTAGAGTTAAAAAATGGCTAAGTATTAGAGATTTCACATTTAAATAGGCATAGGGCTATTACACCAATGTCCTTGGAGAAAATAAGAAAATTGGCAAAAATATTAAGCTAGTATGCTCCCCTGGAGCGATGCGGACCAAACCACACCACAAATTACACTAGTTTGTGCCCTAGGTGCGTCGAGGCCTGGGCATGGACAGACACTAGAAATTTAAAATTTAGTGAAAATTATTTTTTACTACAGTTCTTCTAAAATCTGTGTTATACCTATCTCCTACTTAATGTTTTCCCCTGATCGAGAATATAAAGTTAGATTTTTGAAATAACATACAGATTTTGAGATATATTGAAATTACGATTATCGGGCACTCCAAAGCACATGAGGGGTATTTTAATATCTCCTACTTAGGAACATTCATCCTCGAATTTCAAAGAAACATGAATAATAGGAATAATTATAAAGCTTTCATTTTAACATGAATGCAGCGAATGCACGCAAACATCACTTTCAAAATGTCTCAACATGGATATCAAAAATCACCATAAACTTATTATCATGAACATGAAAGTATGCAAAATGATATTAGAGCTCAAATTTAGAACTTGAAATCATAGATAGTACATGATTTATAACCTTCAGCTTGATTTGAGTGGAAGAGGTATGTGTATCACTTTTCATATCTGCCTCTACTTCCCATGTAGTAATTTCAACTTGTTGATTCTTTCAATGGACCTTGAAAGATGCTATATCATAGTAGTCAAGGTATCAAACCCTCAACATATTCGTGGAATTCATACCCTCAATCATAGTGGTCGAGGTATTAAACCCTCAACGTAGTTAATGGACTTCACACCCTCCATCATAGTGGTCAAGGCAAGCACCCCCTCAACAAGGTATGGTCAACATACAACCCTAGGGATACTTTTCAAGTATTCATCATAATATTGCATTATTTTCATCATCATAAAGTCACTTAGCTCATATGCCATGCATAGGGCCTTTAACAACTCAAGAATCAATAATCGAACATTTTATCAAACACTCGACGGGTGTGGAGTGATAGTGTAAAACTATGCAATTCAAGAGTGGAATAATACTAGAAAATTCAATGTAAAACCATTAGTAGATACTTGGTAACACCCTTAAACAATATACATCAAAACCTTTCATCAAATCTCACCATAGATCTTAGATTCATAGCTCAATACATAATAAAACAATCATAATTTCATGAAACCCCAACGTGGTGTGCAGTGAAATTTAGACTAAGTAAGACCCATGAGTAAATCAACTTTAAATCATACAATTTAGGTAAAAAAAAAAGGAGCTTGGACACCATGGGTGAAAGGACCCAATGGTTGAAACCCACATACCTTAGCTTTGGAGAATTCCTTGATGGAGATTTTAATGGAGACTTGATGCTTGAGTGAAATCCTTAAGATCTTGAAGAGATTCGGACACTTGAATTTTGGGAGAAATACTTAAGTTGTTGCATGATATTAGCTTGCTCCAAACTAACATTCGCGGTACATGAGCTCCTTGTAGATGCTATCTCCCTTTGCCCCTATGCACAATTGGTTTTTACCACTTGCTCCATTCTCTCGGCGATCCTTGTGAACAATTAATCCAAGAACATTCCTCCCATAATGGTATCAGTGCAAGCTTGACTATATTCATCAAGAGCCCGATAGAAAATCTCTACTAAGGCATTGTCCATGATCTTATGATATGGAACACTTCTCAAACACTTAGTAAATCTCTCCCATGTTGTACTAATTGAATCATATGGTAATTTCTCAAAATTGTTGATTAGATCATTTAATTTGACCTTTTTTGACCTCGGGAAGTACCTTTCTATAAAGGCCTTCTGTAACTATGCCCAACTAGTGATTGAGCTTTGTCGGAGTTCTGATAGCCACATTATTGCATTACCAGTAAGAGATTGGGGGAACATACATAACCAAATAGCAGCCATGGAAAGATTTTGCGTCCCCATCATGCTCTTGCAGAAAAAAGCAACATTATGTAGATGTCTATAAGGATCTCGAAAAGCAGAATTATAAACAAACCATGATTCTGAAGTATTTGAAGCAATCCACTTGAAACCGTGAACTTAGTGTCAGCCGATAATGGTGGCAACACTATAGCTCCCATTACGTCCATGGCCACGGGATTCAATCTATATTGATTCCATCTATAAGCATTTTCATTGAAGTCTGTAGGTTGTGGCCTATTCTCCAATGGTGGTGGATTGTCCTCTCCGTCATCAAGATCATCATTTCAATTTATAGCTTAATTAACCATCATATTAGCACCTGCTTGAGCTATTCTTCTTATAAGCCATGGGATATCTAAGTTAATTTTAGCTAAGTGATTTCCTTAACTCCTTATATTGGGCATACGACACCTAGTATACCCTGCAAATAAACTAAACAAAATCAAACAAAGACAAAAGTAAAATAGATGAGAACTATGAAATAACACTTGAATTGAACTACTAGAGAATCAAATCAAAGTCTAGCTGTATTCCCTAGCAATGGTGTCATTTTTCTTATGATTAAGCTCGAGATACATCACTATTTCAAGGTCAAAATGATCATTAAAGTAAAATTCTAACCAAGGTTAGGGTCAAAAACCACAAGGAATACATGACTTGGCTGCTCAGTTCATAAATAATCAATTCAAATATCAACTAACTTAATTCTCTAAAAGGGGGGTTTGTAATGATAAGTCAAAAATTAAACTAGACTAACTAAAATGAGAGACAATCAAATTTGAGAGCAACTTGGGTAATTGTGTTTTGCCATGATTCACTAACTTAATTTCCCCCGATAACACAACTCATAATTACGATATTGCATGTAGGATGGTAATTTAGGTTTTTCTAGCCCTCTTCTAATGGTGAAGGTTGAATTTCACTATTGAACTTGGTTGGTCTCCATAGTGTGAAAAAATAACCATTACCCATTGTCTCAGTCAACTTCATCTTGTTCGGGTTCGATTGATTAGATGAGAACACATTACCCAATTCTGTTAACCATTCCCTTTTCCTATTCATCACTACGTGGATCTAGATCATGTCACAAGGCAAGATCTAATGTTGGACACCATTAGACAACACACAAAATGAAGAGAAATGGATAATAAATGCAAATACCCAACTCAAAAAATGGAAATAATCTGGGTTTTTTAAGTTAGATTCTCATAGTTTGGGCAAATAAATAAACAATGGATATGGAAGACATATTTAAGTACTTACTCAAAGAGATTGAAGAACAATAAAACCCACTTTGTATTTAAAATCACAAGCTTGAATGATGTAATGAATCCACAAGTAAATCTAAACTCCAAAATCTATCCTCCAAAGATAAATGTTAAAAATACTCTAAAATTTCGTGCTCTCTAAGTGTCTATATTTCCTTTATAGTAAAAAATTTCAAAAATTTCTATAAATGACCTAGTATTTTTTATTAATAGTATTTACAAATAAGTCCCTAAATTAATTAGAAAAATTGGTTAGCGCATAGTACGAGTTGTAGTTACGACTTGTAGTATGTCCTACGAGTCACAATCGGGCTTTCGTGGTCAACATCTTCAATCTCAGACATCTCTACTACGAACACCATTGTGAGTCATAGTTTTCTCAACGACTCTCATAGTCTACAACTACATTTCTTGGTCCAATTTTGATCAACACTGAAAGTGTCTATGAAACATCCCTTTACGAGTCATAATGAGGTCTTTGACACATAACTAAGTCTCGTATAGCTGAACTTCAAATTATCAGACTTTACTTTTGAATATTGAAGTCCCTACGGGACTACCTCTATGACTTTTAGACTGCGCTACTATTCATATAGGGTCCTGTATGTCCTAAAATCAGCAAAACCTGCAACTTTCCTCAAAATTATGTCAACCTTCTTTTCTTATAAAAACAAATACAAAAACACATAGAAAACGCAAAAGTTGCATTGAGAACACACAAAATCCTAGGTTTTAGGCATCAAATGTGTTGTATTTAGACAGCACATTAATAGAATAGTTGGATAGTCCACTCAGTCAGATTATTATCATTATTAGGGTTTCATGTCGTATCAATCTGA
>JAOTQJ010034704.1:0-15700 GCA_025642045.1 Solanum sejunctum
TGTACAAGATATGCTTGTATATATAGAGAACAAGTATACCACTTGGACCAATCAAAGGAGTCCATATACACTTGACCGCACCTCAAATTATAATTAAGGACCAAACTTAGAAGAAATGTTGCATTCGGTCCCAAACTTTATTTAATCGAGCCAATTAAGGACTTTCAAGATTTAAGTTAAGTTACGGGTCCTAACACATGGGGCTATGACCCCAATGTCCTTGGACAAAATAAGAGAACCAGGGAAAATATTACACTAGTCGGCACCCCAGGTGCGATGCAGATCAACGACCAACTAGTCCTTGCCCCTGCCATATTGCAGCCTATGCTCGAATAGTCATTGGATTCCAAAAAATTAGCAAGATTTATTTTTCGTTACGAGTATTATAAAATTTAGTTTATACTCATTTTCCACTCAATTTGCTCCATGATCAAGAATTGAAGTCAGATTTCTAAAATCATGCACAGATTTTGAGATATATGAAAATTATGATTATGGGGCATTTCAAAACACATGAGGGGCATTTCAAACATCAACTCAAAACATACTCAATCAAAATGCCAAATATATATCTAATGCAAGAATTAAGAGTAGACAGTGAGCAATTAATACTAATCCAATCCCTTCAAATCTGAATCAAGTCCAATCAGAGTACTATTAGTATAGATCCTATTTGGGAGATTCTCTTATTCGGCAATAATCACTTCTGAGCTAGTGATTGTACAATAATCTCACTGAGTTGCCACAATTGTTTTGTACTTTCAAGGTAAAGAATGAATTGGATCCATAATGGATCTGCTTAATCAAGTCTGCTATTATTTTAGGGACTTCCAATCAAGAGAGAGCATCCAATTTAACAGTTCAATCCCTACATATGCTTGGCGACGTAGTAAATGAGTTAGAGTTGGGTTGACTCTTACTTAATTTATTGTTTGAACTCCTCCCAAGACTTAATGCTCATAAGACAATCCATATATATCAATCAGATCAAATTAGTCTCATTAGGGCTCATCAACCTATTAGTTCTATCACAATTAGGTCTTTCGGCCTATCAATTGTCTAATCAATTTATTTCTCAATCATGTCTTTCAAAAGAGCTTAGACAAATCCTTAAGAGGACCATTAGATAGACTAATCTTAGAGTTTAATTATGAGGACTCTTAGGGCCATCAATTTCTATTAACCTATCATCATACTCCCATCGCAATCAAAATCAACCTTCTCACATCAAGGCTCTAGACTCAATCCCTAGGTTTATTCATGCAATCTTTTATATAGTAACAAATAAGGCTTATGTAATAACGTACAAAAAAATTTAATAAAAAATTAAGTTTTTGATGTTCATCAACATATGAAAATACATAGATTGTATATAATTTACAAAAAAACATTCAAGAAATGTGCATGGGGACTCAATAAATTCACGATCGATCTATTACTATCAATAGGGACACATGGAAGGATAATTCCATGTTTTAGTTTAGCCTTACATATCTAGTATGGAGTTTGATAATCAACTTTGTAAGAATATATGAAATAGGGGATTTCACTGAGTTGATTCTTAAGAAATGTCGAATCAAACCTTCCCTTGAACCCTCATTTTCTCTCTCTTCTCCTTAGCCCTATTCTTCGTTAGAAGTTTAGGAAGGCTCAAGAATTGGTGTTAAAACCATTTTTATGCTAAAAAATAACCAATTTTGATCATGATTTAAGTTTATGAAAGGTTGGGAAAAGACTGGAATGTCCCTTGCAAAAAACTAAAATTTTTCCCCTAAGCGTACCAAGTCTGCGTCATAGACTTGGTCCTTTTTTGGGTTCTTTTCATTGAATATTTTTCAATCAAGGTTTCTAATCCCATAGAAAATATTGGAATCACAACCAACTGTAAATTCGAGATGCAGACATATCGTGCACTTCTCTGAAAATGTGTTTTCTCATCAAAAAATTATATTTCGATTAGGTCGCTCTAAAAATCACCCAAGATCATTTTCCTACACAATTGTTTTTGTTGAATATATTTTTGGCCTCGAATTTGCCAACAGATTTAGCAAAGATGCATTATGCGAGTGTCTCTCATTTAGGAGTATTCTGATAATTTTATTGACTATTATATTATCTCCCCCTTGGAATCATTTGTCTTCGAATGAAGACTAAAGATGGACATCAAGGCACTAATAACTATCAAGACTCCTATCAAAAATCAATCAACCAATCAAATTATTAACAAATCAACTATCTAGACAATCACGGTTCAGATTCAAGAATAGACAAATCAAATCAGGGATAAACAAATAAATTCAAGTTAAGAGTAAGGATGTTACCTTTAACATTTTTATCATAGTATGAAAGTTGCGGGTATTTATCTTTCATATCTTCTTCATCTTTCCACATGGCATACTCAACGAATTTACTTCTCCATAGGACTTTTTATTGAGGCTATCTCTTTGGTTCTTAATTTTTGAATTTGACGATCAAGGAATTAGATTGGAAACTCTTCATAGAACAAGATATCCTCCACTACAATACTCTTAATAGGGATTACCAATGAAGGATGTCCCAGGAAATTCTTTAATATCGAGACATGAAAAACTAGACAAATCGCATCTAGCTCAGAAGGTATCTCTAACTCAAAAGCGACCTTTCCAATGCTCTTCACAATATCATAGGAGCCAATATAGCAAGGACTTAGTTTCCCCTTTTTGCCAAATCTCATGACGATCTTCATTGGTGATACTTTCAGGTATACCCAATCATTCACCCAAACTCTAAGTGTTTCTTTCTCACATTAGTGTAAGACTTATGTTGACTCTGTGTAGTCTTCAATCTTTCTCTAATAACCTTTACCGTTTCTATCAATTGGTGAAGAAGATTAGGTCCAATCAACTCAGCTTCACCCACTTCAAACTACCCAATTGGTGATCTATATCTCCTCCTATACAAAGCCTCATATGGAGCCATCTAAATACTTGCGTAATATCTATAGCCTCATCTGGAGCCATCTAAATACATGCATAATATTCTATTATTATATACAAATTCGATTAGAGGCAAATAGTCATCCAAATTTCCCCATAAATTCAAGGACATAAGACCTCAACATATCCTCTAAGGTCTAAATGGTTTGTCTGACCATATATTTGAAGATCAAAGGCAGTGGTTAGATTCACCTTAGTACCTAATCCTTTTTGAAAAGTTCTCCATAAGTGGGATGTGAATTAAGCTCCTCTGTCTGAGGTGATGGACAAGAGACTCCATACAACTTCACAATCTTGCAGATGTACAACTTGAATAACTCTTCTACAATCTAGGTTATCTTAACTACTAAGAAGTGAGCTAATTTTGTCATCCTATCCACAATCACCAATATCGAGTCATGCTGCTTTCGGGACCTCAATTAGCCTGGTAATAAAGTCCATATTGATCATCTCTCACTTCCATTCGAGAATATCAAAGTTTTGAGCTAATCCACATGACCTTTTATGCTCAAGTGTAAGCCGTTGACAATTCAGGAACTTGGAAACAAACATAGCAATATCTCTTTTCATACACTCCACCAATAGGCTTCCCTCAAGTCGTGGTGCATCTTGGTAGAGCCAAGAATGGATGGAATATCTAGAGTTGTGGGCTTCAACCATAATTCTATAACAAATAACATTAGTATTTGGTACACATAATCTACTTTGGTATCTCAACACACCATCTCCCACTTTGGAGAAAATCATCACCGTCTGTTTATGGACAACTTCCTTCAACTGAAGTAGAATAGGATCTTGGTCTTACTTTTCTTTCACATCTGCTACTAAAGATTAAGAAGACCTATTCTAGACATTGACTACTTCTTTGTTATTCTCTTGGAGTTGAACTCCCAATTTGGAATATCTATGTACTTACATAGCCAAGTCTTTCATCCTTTCCTTAACATGGACTGGACTACCTATTGACAACCTGCTATGAGCATCTACAACAATGTTAGTTTTGCCTGGGTGGTAGAGAATGCTCATGTCATAGTCCTTGAGAAACTCCAACCATCTCCTCTATCGCAGGTTAAGTTTTTTCTAATGGAAGACGTACAGTAGGCTCTTGTGGTCAGTAAACACATCCATATGTACTCCATATAAGTAGTGGCATGAAATCTTAAGTGCAAACATGACCGCTACAAATTAAAGATCATGGATTGGATAGTTTTTCTCATGAAACTTAAGTTGTCAAGACACATAAGCTATCACGTTTCCTCTCCGGATCAGCACATAACCCAATCCCAATTTTTATGCATTACAGTACATCACAAAATTCTCTGTCCCATTAGGCAATGTTAGGACTAGTGCAGTAGTCAATCTTGTTTTCAAATCTTGGAAACTCTTCTCACATTCATCGGACCCCATTAAACTTGACCTTCTTCTAAGTCAATTTAGTCAATGGTGAGGATATGGAAGAAAATCCTTTAACAAATCTACGCTATTATCCTACCAACCTCAAGAAACTTCTTATATCAGTTGGAGAGGTAAGTCAAGGCTAGTTTTTAACCTCTTCAAACTTTTTAGGTGTTTACTCAAATACTATTACCCAAGACAATATGGCTTAGAAATCCCACAGACTTGATCCAAAATTCACACTTCAAAAATTTTGCATACAACATATGGTCTTTAAGAGTCTGGAGAATGATTCTGAGATGCTTGGTATGCTCTTCCTTATCTCTCAAATACACTAAAATGTCATCGATGAACACGATCATGAACATATAAAGGTACTCTTAAAATACTGTATTCATCAAATCAATGAAGGCTACAGGTGCATTAGTTAACCTAAAGAAATGACCAAGAACTCAAAATGGCCATACTAAGTCCTGAAGGTTGTCTTTGCGATGTCACATTCACTTACCTTTAATTGATGGTAATTAATGTCGCCCAAGTTATACCTCCTGAGGATAAAACGATCATTGCTAAGAAATAGAATCTAACCAAGGTTAGGGTTGAACCCACAGGGAATACGTAGACTCAAGACAAATTCACCAATATACTATCCAAGTAGTTAATCGACTCCATTCCCCAAAAAAGGGGGTTTGCAAAAATCAATGAGAAAATAAACTAACTTATTATCACGAGAGAAAAATTAATAATAGAGAGCAACTAGGATATTGTGTTCCCCATGATTCCCCAACTCAGTATCCTCGGATAACCTAATTCTTGTTTAGTGTATAGCATGCAGGATAGTAATTAAAGTTCACCAAGCCCTTTGGTCAAAGGTGAAAGATGAATTTTACTATGCGACTTGGCCCATCCCCATAGTGTGCATTACTAACATTACCTATAAGTACAAGTGCAACCTCCTCTTTGCCTAATTTGGTTGATTAGATGAGAACACATCAATCAAATCCTATTAATTGATCTCTTTTCCTATTCATTACTACCAATGTCCAGTCAATAACACTAGGAGAGTTCTAATGTTGTCCACCATTAAAAAACATGCAAAACGAAGAAAATTAATTAATACAAGCATATACACCTTCCAAGAATTGTGAATATCCGATTTTACTTTGTTAGTTTTTCATGGTTACCACAATGCTAGTTGTAGATTTAGCTACTCATGCTATGTCTAGATGAAGAGATTATGAATTGAGAAGACATAATTAAGCACTTACACAGTTGAATTAAGAAGAAGCAAATCTGAAGTCAATAAAAATTACAAGATCGAAGATTGAATTAAAGCACAAGTGTTCCCTAAGAATCTCTAATAATTTTCTGTCTAAGAATATTGAGTTCTCTGAGCATTTAATCTAAACTACATAAAACTGACGTTAACCTGCAGAGACTTTCTGAAAAATAACCCTAAAAACCTACTTGCAATAAGTAAAAACAAGCCCTAAACAAATTAGAAAAACTAGTCGGCAAACTCCACGTAAACACTTTACAACTCGTAGTCGAGCTCTAATAATCAGCTGTTGGAATTTCGAACTTCACTTCTACGACAACCCTTTATGGCTTGTAAAGTAGTTTATGACTTATAAAGTAGATTTCATCTGATAACTTTCTTGCAAGTACACTTTTCTTATCCTTAGGGTATTAAAGGTCTTTTACGACTCATAAATTGCTCCCTGACTCATTCGCATGGTCATACAATTAAATTCAAATACATGAAACCTCATTGGAATTCCTGACAAAACATCTTAACAATTCGTATAAGGTCTCGTACAATAGCAAAAATTAGCAACTTTTGTAATTTTTTCCCAAATCATGGCCAACCTATAATCTTGCAAATCTAAATACAAAATCACGTAAAACCCACAAATATTGCATAAGAATACACAAAATCCTAAGTTTTAAGCATTAAAAGTGTTGTATTTTGGCAGCCATCAACACCCTCAACTTAAAATTGTTGCTTGTCTTCAAGTGATGACTCAATATATATTGATAACACAGTAACAAAGAGACCTCACTCAATGTCATACATCATATGAATCTCAGACTCAGATACCCACACCAACTCTTTCAAAATAGGACTAGATAATTATTTAGCAGACTAATGCAAACTACTGCATGTGACAACACAACTATTATAAACGAGAGATTATCAACAGTATAAATTAATTGAATAAGTCAAATATTAACAATGCAATGCAAGTTCCCTCACAGAAAATGTCTTATATCTGACATTCAATGATATTCTTAGATTTAACCTTGGATCTGTGCAAAATAACTCACTCTCAGAAAATATGTTCATGCATAATGACTAATACCATAGGCTTTTCCTTATACTCATGATTCAGACCTTCTGCTAACTAGACTAGGATCACTCTAGGATATTCTAGGATTGTAACATAGGCTCAGGGGATATGGTAGGATATTTTTGAAAAATAGTGACTAAAGGCCCTCCTTGAACTGAGTTTTTCTATACCTATGCCCTACAAACTTAGCTATTTTTACCTTATTCTCCCTTATTCCTCTTTCAAGCTTTTTTGGATGCTTTCTTTTCATTTTTTAGATTTTTGCCTTATTTTTACACTTCATTTGGTTTTTAGCTCACATCTAAGGCATCTTTCATTTTTCTTGCACCCAATACATGATTTTTCCTTTTTCTTTGTATTCCCAATTCACCCCCTTATTTTTGTGCTTTACCCTTATACTAGCCACAATCAACTTATGCTTTTAGCTTATGTTGAGGCGCACAACATCCATCCTCTATACCAGGGCTACTTTTGGTATCCACCATCAACTTAGACTTTTTTCCTTAGCTAAGGTACACAATGTTCAAGGGTAGACCAAGGCCAATTTCAGAATTTTTCACTAGACAAGGCTAGGTTAATTAGGTGTTTTCAAATAATAGGGATACGTTAGGCTCAAAAATTTGGAACAAGGGATATACCATCAATTTGGTTGGTTATTTTAGGCTAAAGTGGATTATTTAAGAACAATGACCTAAGATCCTTTCCTAATCCAATTAATCTACAATCTAACTTATAGTAACATGGAAAGTTCTAAATTAGCACAAAATACATGAATCTAGAAAAATAAGCTCACACTCACATTGCACTCCACACATTATCATAAAAGACTCACAGATTATGCTTCTTATCTCAATTTACCCTTACTTTTAAGAACAATATTGTCAAACACATAAACATGCATGGTTACTATCTAACTACAAATCAAAAGTTTTGGTGGGTATCATTTTTCAAACAAGGTATAAAAAACATGTCATATACCATAAATACTGGTACTATATGCTATAAATATTATCTAAACATCCTTAACATGAAGGTTCGAAGGAAAATAAATATCCACAGGTAAAAAGAGCATAGGCAAGAAAACCTCGGGATCAACAATTGGGGTAGTTATGGACCATAAGCTACTTAGACTTTACTGAGGCCAATAACTACCCACACCCTATTGAAAAGATGTGCATTGTCCCTAATGCATAAAATCAATCAAAAGTAGAACATAAGGGGTTAAAAAGCATACTTGCGCGCCTGAGCACCAGGGTTCCCTGAGTTGCCTCCAAAGTAGCACTTGATTTATTATCGTGGAAAGACTTAGACAAATTGGTTATTCAGACTTCACCAATTGCCCAAACATCACTTTTTAGCTCATTTGGATGCTTTATGAACTGGAGAATATCGAAGATAACTTCTTCTTCATTCAATCTAAACCTGATTGACTAGCTTCCATATGCACTAGGGCTTGCCTAGGGGCTAGAAATGGTCTTCAAAAGATGATTGGGATTTAGAAGTCAACTTCATAATCTAGAATAACAAATTCTGTAGGGACTACAAATCCTTCCACCTTAACCAGCATATTATAGAGTATTCCCACAAGCTTCTTCACTGTTAGATCCACCATTGGTAACCACATGCTAATTTGAGTAGGGGATCCTAGTCTAAGTTTTTTGTAGATCGCAAGGGGCATCAGATTGGTACTGGCACCTAAGTCACTTAGTGTCCTTGCAAACTGTATATCTCCATTGGTACAAGGCATAGTGAAAGCACTTAGATCTTCGTGCTTCTGAACTAAGGACTTTGTAGTGATAGAACTGCAATGTTAAAGCGCTTGAGAAAGATCCTAACTCACAGTGCGCTTTGTGGTCACCAATTCCTTCATATACTTCTCACACCCTAGAATCTTCTCCAATGCCTCGATGAGAGAAATGTTAGTAGAGAGTTGCTTTAGCATGGAGGTGCTTGAACTTGCCTACTTTCTCCCTCTTTTTGAGTCTCTAAGGGAAGGGAAGAGGAGGCCTAGGTATGGGATTAACACTCTATGGAACTTCAACTACTTCACTCACCCTACCTTTGCCACAATCATCTCGTTTATCTGCATCCTTAGATGCACAATCTTCTCACGAACATCTTCTTTATCAACCAGCATAAGAGGATCAATAGTGCTCTTGCCACCTAGAGTAGTAACCACCATACGCTACCCTTCATTCTTTAGATTTTACACTGTATTACTAGCCAGTGTACCCTTTTAATGCTGATTCAACTAAGTTGACACTTAACATAACTATTGCTCTACCTATTTGATAGCTACATAATGAGACTCTGTCTTTTGATTGGTACTAGATATATCTATTTTCATGGCCCTTAGGGTCTCATCTTGTGCCTCAGCCTTCTTCAATAGATGATCAAATATCTCCTCAATTCTAGAATTGCCTATACCTATATTGTAGTTGTGTGATGGCACATAAGGATTATTTTTTGAAAGCCTCTTGGTGACCCCAATCTGCATCTAAACCTCTATTTCAATATAATAACCTCTACAATTGTCTCTGTAAGCTCTATCTCTACCAATGTTCCAACCTTGGTTTCCTTGACCTTGGTGCCAATAGTCTTAATTGGACCCTTAGGCATTGGTTCAAAAAAAAAACCCGTCTAATAATTCACAAAACACGTGTCCTCCCTATAGTATGGCTCTTTGTACATGGTTACACGTGGATGTTGATGAACTACTACATTTACTTTATCTTGGTTCTGCTTCATCATCACTTCCATACTTGTTCAAATCTAAGTAAGCTACTATATGATCTCCTCATTGATTCTGGTTAGCTGTGGACCCATATTAAAAGCACATAAACTCTTCATGGAAGATCTATCACACTAGCCTGATGCACAATTCATCTTGACCACTTGCTCTATATGCTCTGATATCCTTACAAATGCTTGATCTAGAATCATACCCCCTATGATAGTGTCAGCATAGGCTTGACTGTTCTCATCAAGGGCATAGTAGAAGATCCCCACCAAGGCGTCATCAACTATCTTGTGATTAGGGATGGTCCTTAGTCATTTAGTAAATACTCCCATGTAGTACTTATTGAATTACCAGGAAGTTGCTCAAAGTTATTAATCTAGTCCTTCAACTTGAGTTTGTTTGTTCTAGGGAAGGACCTCTCTATAAAGTCCTTCTGCAAATCTTCCCAACTAGTGATTGTACTCTGCAGGAGTTCAGATAGCCATAGTACAGGATTACCCATAAGAGACAAGGGGAAGACATGAAGTCCCACAACATCTATATATAGATTCAGTGTTCCCATTACAGTCTTACAAACAAATTACATATTGTGCAGGTGGCTATGTGGATCATCTGATGGTAAGCTTGCAAACAACCCTCGATTTTGCAACATCTAAAGTAATCCACTTGATACTGTGAACTTTGTGTCTACTAGTAGTGATGACAACCCAATAGGTCAAGTCACATCCATAGCCATGGGATTCAACCTGTACTGATTCCACTGATAAGCATTGACTTTAAACTCCTGAGGCTGTCGAATGTCCTCCAAAAGAGGTGGATTCTCATTCCTATCATCATTATTATTCTTATTAAGGGATGTATTGGCCATGTTGTTGGCATTGTCTTGGGTTATCCTTCTAAAGTTCTATGGATCTCTGGATCAAATGGAGTTAAGGGTTTGCCTTGACTCTAAGTGTTTGACATACACTACTCGTACATCATGCAAAGAAACAAAAAAGAAAAATAAAATAAAATAAAGTGAACTAAGGATCAACACTCAAATTACAAGTGAACTTCCTAAGTCTAGTCGTATTCCCTAGGAACGACACCAAAATCTTGATGTCGTACAAGTTACACCTCCTTTTTAGAGGATAAAGCAATAGTTGTTAAGAAATAGAACATAACCAAGGTAAGGGTGGAATCCACAGGGGGACCGTAGACAAAAGACAAATTCACCAATATGCAATCTGAGTAGTTAACCAACTTAATTCCCCAAAATGGGAGGGGATGCAATAATCAATGAGAAAATAAAGTAACTATCACAAGTGAAAGATCAATCATAGCGAGTAAATGGGGTATTGTATTCCTAATGATTCCCCAACTCCGTATCCCTAAATGACCTAATTCTTGTCTATTGTACAACACACAAGATGGTAATTTAAGTTCACCAAGCCCTTTGGTCAAAGGTGAGAGTTGATTTTCACTAAGCGACTTAGTCCATCTCCATAGTGTGCATTACTAACCATTGCCTATAAGTTCCAGTACATCCTCTTTTTGGCCCAGTTTTGTTGATTAGATGAGAACGCATCAATCGAATCCTGTTAATTAATCTCTTTTTCGATTCAATACTACCTTGGTCCAGACAGTAACACTAAGAAAGTTCTAATGTTGTCCACCATTAGAAAACATGCAAAACAAAGAGAATTAATAAGTATATGCATATACACCTTCCAAGAATTGTGAATTATCTGATTTTATTTTGTTAGTTCTTTATGTTCCCACAACCCTAGTTGCTGATTTAGCTAGTCATGTTATATGTAGCTGAAGAGATTATGAATTAACAAGACATAATTAAGCACTTACACATTTGAATTAAAACAAGAAAATCCAAGTCAATGAAATTCACAAGCATGAAGATTGAATTAAAGCAAAAGTGTTCACAAAGACTCTATCATAGTTGTCTCTCTAAGGATATCGAGTTCTCTAAGAACTTAACCTAAACGACATATAACTGACATGAACTGGTCGAGAAAAATGTGAAAAATAATCCTAAAAACCTATTTATAATAAGTTAAAATAAGTCCTAATCAAATTAGAAAATCTAGTCAACAAACTCCACGAAAGAACTTTAGGACACGTAGTCAGGGTCTCGTAATCAGCTGCTAGATTTTTGGACTTCACTTCTATGACACCCCTTTATGACTTGTAAAGTGGTTCACGACCTGTAAAGGGGGTTTCGTCTGATAACTTTCCTGCAAGTCCACTTTTCTGATCCTTAGGACACAAAAGGTCTTCTACGACTTGTAAACTGTTCTATGATTCGTTTGCATGTTTGTAGAGTTAACTTTAGAAAATTTGCCCTCATTGGAATTCCTCATGAAATATCTTTACAACTCATACAATGCTCTCCAACCCATATGAGGTCTCATACAATAGCAAAAACTAGCAACTTCTTAAAATTTTCCCAAAATAATGGCCAACCTGTAATGCTGCAAATCCAAATACAAAAAACACATAAAACCCACAAATATAGCATTGAGAACACACAAAATCCTAAATTTTAAGTATCAAAAGTGTTGTATTTTGGCAACATGTCAGTAACTATATCTAAGGTTTATCTTTGAGAAGCAAGAGGCACCCTGAAGTTGGTCAAATATATCATATCTCCTATGGAGAGGAGATTTATTTTTTATCGTGACCTTGTTCAGTTTCCTATAATCAATGTACATCCTAAGAGACCTATATTTCTTTTGCAAGAATAGGACAACAACACCCCAAGGAGAAATAATCGGCCTAATAAAGCCCTTCCCTACCAAATCTCTCAATTGCTCTTTCAATTGTTTCAACTCAGTGAGGGCCATCCTATAAGTTGGAACCAAGATAGGTTGGGTGTACGGAAGAACATCAATCCCAAAGTTAATATTCGTATTAGGAGGGAATCTAGGCAAATCCTCTAGACATACTTTAGGAAACTCATTCACAATTGGGACTGACTCAAGAGTAGGCACTCAACATCATCAATCTAAACTTGCACGAGGTGATAGATACAACATCTAAAGATTAGCTTTCTTTCACTATGTTAGGAAATAAACTTACCATTATGTGCAATAGAATTACCCTTCCACTCTAGGACTGGTTCTTTTAGGAAATAGAACATAACAATTCAAGTCCTACAATCAACGGAGACAGAGCAGGCGGAAAGCGAATCCATGCCAAAGATTAAATCAAAATCAATCATCTCTAACTCAATCAAATTAGCAAGAGTATTATTGTAAATAGAAATGACATAGTCTTTATAGATTCTTTTAGCTATAATAGACTCACCAATTAGAGTAGAAATATCAAAGGTTATAAGAAGACACTCAAGAGTTCTATCAAATGTACTAGCCACATATGGAAACTTAAATGACAGTGTGGCACCAAGATCCATCAAACTATAGCTTTCAAGAGTAAAGACTTGAATTATATCTGTCACAACATTTGAAGAGTTCTCTTGATCTTAACAACTACTCATGGCATAGAAGCGGTTTGTAGCTCAGCTTATGCCTGACGTAGCATCTTTTTGTTTTCCTCTACTTGGTGGGGATGTTGCAGAAGACTAAGCCTTATCAGCCCATCTTGGACAATCCTTCTAGAAGTGACCAGTTGGCAACACTTATATAACATGCATCACTTCCTTCACGATATTTTCCCAAGTGTAACTTGCCGGTAGTTACCACATAGTGGCTTATCATGTGAACCTTAAGCCACACTAGCTTGTGACTGAGATCCTCGGGCTTCAAAATTCTAAGACCTCTGTTCATGCCTATTTCTGATGACAGGTGCACTAGCAGGTGATGGTCCTAGCCTTGATCGAAACCTTCTACCATTACCATTCTCTCTCTTCCCAATAATATGGTTAGATGTCTTAGTTACCTTTTTTTTGTACTTTTCCCTGTCTTGTTGCCTCTCCTCGTAGCTTGTTGTACATAAGTCATCAACCTCCCAATAAGCATATCACTCATAAGCATAACTTCTCTTTCATCTTTCTTCGGTCCTTTGTTCAGTCCATCAACATACAACCACATTCTCTATCTCATATCTGCAACTATATCCAAAGTATAATGAGATAGTTGGGTGAGCTTCAAACCATATTCCTACACAGTCACAGAGAACTATTTTATATTCAAGACCTCTCTTACCTTAGCCTCCCTCAATTCTATAAAAAGAAATGCCCTAAGAAAGCTTCCTCGAACGTTACCCAAGTCAACAGTAGGGCTTACTATACTCTACCCTTCTTCCACTAATCAAACCAAAGTCTGGAAATACCTTTAAGCTGGTAGGCAGCCAACTCCACTCTATCAACATTATCCATATGCATCACCTAAAATACTTTTTGAAGCTCATCAATGTAGTCTCAAGATCCTTATTGGGTATTTATTCATCCTTAAGAAATGATAGACTCTGGATGTGTTCAACACATCTTATAGACATACTCCTTATCTAGCAAAAAGGGCTATCACAACCTGGGCTAAAGTCTGGATAGCTTTGCGAAGTTCAACATTTGAGATTTCAACTTGGCATGGTTGTTTAGGGAAAGTTTGGCCTATGGGTTCATCATGATCTTGGGGTTCAGGTTAATTAACATTTTGTTAGGAAGGACATCCTCTTTCTCTAATAGCTCTTCTATGAGGCATGGTCACTATTTCATAAATGCATAAAACACAAATTAGAAAGGAGTTTCATAAAGTTTTAACTCTAACGCAGAAACAACACATAAAAGAAGTGTAACTATTTCTAATATCCTATAGACTTTTGCTTATAAAGTGTGGTGCACAATACACCTATAAACAAGACTCTACTAGACATGGCTTCATATACTAGCTAGGATACTAAAACATTGTTCTCTTATACCAAATTTGTCATGCCCCCATAGGGTACCCTAGATGTGGTCGACACTTAGAGACAATTTCTAATCCCCAAGTAAACCACTTGGCCTCGTCACATTCATTTAATCAACATTTTTAAAAAATTAGTAGAAGACTATGATAACAAAATATGGACAACTAGAGTCTTTCATAATCATATCAAACCAATCAAACTAGTGTGAAAGAAACTAGCTTAACATAATATCAGATCAACAAATCGACTATAGTCCATGAAGCCTTTATCAACTATTTAAGGGTGCCAATGACAGACCCATGGCTACCGCAAATAAAAATAAAGCTAGTCTAAGATATGACTCTAAAAGGTAGATGAAAATATAAATGATACTTGTCTAGAGTAGGGAAGAGCACACCAACATAATTGACTGCAATAAATTCTCAACGGTGCACCTGTTGAGTATCTCTAGTACCTCTCTCTCTGTCATAACATGATGCAGTCCAAATGGACGTCAGCACGTGGAATGTACGAGTATGTATAATTGATGAATGAAATAGATATATGTAGAAGAATACACAATAACATCAACTCAAAAAATACTCAATCAATATCGCAAATGTTTATCTAAAGCAAGAATTAAGTGTAGGCAATGACCAATCAATACTAATCCAATACCACCAAATCTGAATCAAATACAATCAAAGTACTATCAGTATAGAACCTATTTTTGACTTTCCCTTATCGAACAACCATCACTTATGAGTAACTGATTCTACAATAATCCATTGAACCCTCGCTCTTCTTCTCTATTCCTTAGCCCTAGTCATCGTTAGAAGTTTAGAAAGGCTTAAAAATGGGTGTTAAATCCCTTTTTATGCAAACAAAGACCTATTAAGATCGTGATCTAAGTTTAGTAGGGGTTGGAAAAAGTCTAGGATTCCCATCGCGAAAAGCTAAAAATTTTTCCCTCGGGGTGCCAAGTCCGTGTCACAGACTTGGTCATTTTTTAGGTTTTCTTCTGAAAATTTGCCGTTCGAATTTCCCAAACATGTAAAAAATATTTTGGTCACAATTAAGTGTAAATCCGCAATAAGTTCACGACATGGACATGTCGCGCACTTCTCTAGAATTATGTTATCGCATAAAAAAATTATCTTTTGATTCAACTGCTCTAAAAAACACCCAAGAATGTTCTCCCACACTGGTGTTGATCATATTTTTGACATTAGAATTGCTAACAAATTTTGAGAAGACATGTTATTCCAGTGTGTCATAGCCCAACCCTGGGGTCATGACTCATGCCGGTTAGGGACTTGAACGCATATTAAGTCGCAAAACCACAACTTAAAGTCTAAGAATTCTACCAAAATTTTGGCAGAGTTTCCTCTGTTTTATTA
>JAOTQJ010034715.1:0-15699 GCA_025642045.1 Solanum sejunctum
CAGAACAGGCAAGAAGAAGAAATCTAAAGGAATAAACAAGATTTGTTGAACTTAGAAAATCAGTTGGTACAGTTCACCACATCAATAAATTCCAGGTCTCAAGGTGGCTTGCCAGGCAACACTGATCCGAATCCAAAACAAGTGAATGCAGTCAGCACTCGGAGTGGGAGGCCTCTAATGGAATTAATTCCCAAGAAGAAGAATGGGGAGGGGAAAAATACTACACAGGACACTAAGGCTGGCAAACCCAACCCAACTATGGACAAGGCCACACCATTACTAAAACTTCCTCCTCCGTTCCCACAAAAGCTCAAGAAGAAGAACCTAAAATAGGTGTAAATTAACTTACCTTTGATATTTTACAAGGGATCCTAAAATATCCTAAATATGTCAAGGACATCATGGTTAACAATACCAAATAGTCTGAGTATGAGGCTGTGGCACTCATAGAGATATGCAGCTCTATGATTCTCAACAAAACACACTTGCCAGCGAAACTTAAAGATCCAGAAAGCTGCACTATGCAAGTAACCATAGGGAATCATCTGAATGCTAGGGGATTGTGTAATCTTGGAGCTAGCATAAACCTCATGCTCATATCTTTGTTCTTAAAGTTGGGGCTTGGAAGGCTGAAGCCCACAATAATTGTATTGTAGCTAGCACATCGGTCTGTGGCGAGGACGGATGGAGCAATGGAGGACATATTATTCCAAGTGGGGTATCTCCTATTTCTCGTGGACTTCATCATCCTAGAGTTTGAATCGGATCTTGAGGTCCTGTTCATACTCGGGCGCCCATTCTTGGCTACAGGAGGGGCGTTGATTGATGTTGTAGCAAGGCAGCTCACCATGCGAGCCTCTGATAAGGTAAAGGTATTTGATGTCTACAAAGTAATGAAGATACCAGTTGCATATAAGGAGCTAACAGCTATCATAGTGATAGACACTACAACGGCTATGAGCTAGGTCGAGATTGAAGACCCACTAGCCAAGATACTACTAAATCAAGCGCTAGTGGTTGATGTAGAGGCTAGAGAAATTGAAAGTGTGTTGAATGCTCATAATGCGAACATGTTAAAAAAGATGAATTAACCCTTGAATAGGGTGTTGAGACCACCTCCTAAACCCTTAGTGGAAGAATCTCCTAAGTTAGAGTTGAAACAACTACCATCATATCTCAAGTATGAGTTTCTTAGTAAAAATTATACATTACCTGCAATCTTGTCTGCTTCCTTAACTGCAGCCTAGGTAGAAGGTACTGTTGCGATGTTGAGAAAGCAAAAAAGACCTGACATCCATGGCATCATCCCATCCCTCTGCATGAATAAAATATACATGGAGAAGGGTCACATGCCGGTGGCTCAACCGCAGAGGAGGCTAAACATAATCATGAAGGAAGTAATGAAAAAGGAGGTTATAAAGTGTCTAGACGTAGGCACATCTTCCTCGTACCAGATAGCAAATGGGTGAGTCCTATGCAGTAAATGTGGGATGATGGTTGTCACCAATGAGAAGAACTAGCTGATTCAACTAGGATGGTGACGGGGTGGCGAATCTGCATGGACTATAGGAGACTGAATGATGCCACCAGGAAAGATCATTACCCCGTGCACTTCATTGACTAGATGTTTGATATGTAGCAGAGCAGGAGTACAATTATTTCCTGGATTGATATTTATGGTACAAGCAAATCATAATTGCACCCAAAGACCATGAAAAGATAACTTTCACTTGCCCATATAGGATGTATGCCTTCAAGTGCATACCCTTTGGGTTGTGCAATGCACCAGTCATATTCCAAAGGTGTATGATGGAAATTTTTCATTATATAGTAGAGAAATTTGTAGAGATGTTCATGGACGATTTCTCTGTCTTTAAGGGATTGTTTGAGAGCTATTTGTAGAATTTGGACAGAGTGCTAGCTAGATGTTAGGAGACTAACCTCATTCTTAACTGGGAGTTACTTCCTAGTTAAGAAGGGGATATTTTTAGGTCAAAAAGTGTCCAAGATGGGGTTGGAAGAAGACAGAGCAAAGAAAGAGGTGATTGATAAGCTACTACCACCGGTGTCGGACAAGGGAGTTCAAAGCTTTCTGGGACATGTAGTGTTTTACCACAGGTTTATCAAAGACTTCTCAAAGATCACAAAGCCATTGTGTGCCCTATTGGAGAAAGAGGTACTATTTCACTTTGATGAATCTTGTTTGCAGGATTTCAAAACACTAAAGAAAAAGTTGGTAGAGGCTCCGATCATGGTAGCACCTAATTGGGGTATCCTATTCGAGCTAATGTGTGACGCCAGTGATATAGCAGTAGGGGCGGTACTGGGGTAGCACAAATATAAAGTCTTTCGCTCTATATATTATGCCAGCAAGTCCTGGATATAGTGCAGAGCAACTATACAGTTACTCAAAAGGAAATGCTGACACTGCTGTATGCATTTGATAAATTTAGAGCTTATTTGGTAGAGACACAAGTGGTGGTGTTCACAGACCATGTGGCAGTGAAATATTTTTTCAATAAGAAAGATGCCAAGTCATGCTTAATCAGATGGATCTTATTGCTCCAAGAGTTTGACATCGAGATCAACTTTTGGAAGGGGAGTGAAAACTAAGTTGCTAATCATCTATCTCGTCTAAAGATTGATGCTCCCATAGGTGAGCAATTACAAATCAGAGAAAAATTTTTGGACAAGCAGCTATTAGCCATTGAGGTGGAATAATTAGCATGGTGTGTGGATATCGTAAATTACTTGGTAAGTGATGTATTCTCACCTGATGAAATATATAAGCAAAAGAAGAGACTGGCCCATGATGCAAAACACTATGTTTGGGATGAGTCATACCTATTCAAGTAGGGAGTTGACTGTAGGGTAAGGAGATATGTTCCATAGGTATAGATGAAACTAATTCTAGAGAGATGCCATGCCTCTCTATATGGGGGCCATCATGGTGGTGACTGGACAGCGTATAATGTATTGCAATCTGTTTTTCTCTGGCCTACCTTACTCAAATATGTTCAATTATCCAGGGCCTGTGATGCTTGTTTGAAGACATTGATTTCAACCTTAACAACCTTCTAGAAGTGGAGATCTTCGACGTTTAGGGCATTGATTTCATAGGGCGATTCCCACCATCATTCGGGTGCCACTATATTTTTGTAGTTGTGGACTACGTTTCCAAATGGATAGAAGCACCAGCCCTTCTAACCAATGATGCAAAGATGGTGAGCAAGTTTCTCCACAAGAACATCTTCACATAGTTCGGTACTCCGAAGATCATTATCAGTGATGGCGATACCTATTTCTTAAACCAAACCATAAACAACTTGCTGGCAAAATATGGGATAGGACATAAGGTAGCCATAACTCACCACCTGCTAACCAGTGGGTAGGTGAAGGTGTCCAACTACGAGGTGATGAAGATATTGTAAAAGAACGTGAATGTCACCAAGAAAGATTGGGTAAAAAAGCTTGATGAAGCATTGTGGGCATATTGGACTGCCTATAAGACCCCAGTCGGAACCTCTTCTTATAAGATAGTGTATGGAAAAGCTTGTCATCTTCCAATAGAGCTTGAGCATCAGGCATATTGGGCAATTAAGAAGTTGAATCTTGACCTTGAGCTCACTGGAAGGAAGAGACATGAGCAACTGGAGGAGTTGGATAAATTCCGGCTCCAATTGTATGAAAATGCTAAGCTCTATAAGGAGCGGACAAAGAAATGGTATGACCAGCAAATAATCAAGCGAAACTTCGAGTGCAGCCAATAGGTATTACTATTTAACTCACGTCTTAAGTTGTTTCTAGGAAAATTAAGGTCTAAATGGAGTGGATCATATGTGGTGGTAGCGACTATACCTCATGGTGCAGTGGAGCTAAAAGATATGACCATGAACCAAACATTTTTGGTAAATGGTCAACAGGTCAAGCACTACTATGATGTATACGCGAATCAATCAGTGGAGGCCATTGAGTTGGACAAGGATAGATGAGCATAACATACGTCGTACCGTGACATTAAATTCGATGTTGCATGGGAGGCAACCCGTGGCGAGGTAATGTAGTTGTGTTTTATTTTCCTTTCTTTTTTTTTGAAAACAATAAATAATATAAGAAAAAATATCCTTTACTAAGAGTGGGAAAATTTTGCACAAGTGCAATCCACGATGCTTCCTCATCAATGACACTACACACTCTTGTGTAAATTTCTCTGTCCTCAATTCTCTACATTTCGTTGGGAATTTCTTATATTTTCTTGGTCTGATACAATGTTTTGAGTGTTTTGAAACTTGTCTAGGCGTTAAGGAAATTTTTCGAGGGCCGGAGGTAAAAAAAATTGGAACTCAATTGAAGCCCAAAATAGTAAGCATACACGATGGTGCCGCGATGCGGAGCCATCACGAATGTCCACTTCTTCGGCATCCATGCAAGAATTTTTATAAGTAGAGGTTCACGTTGCTTCCACATCATGGAGTGAATGTGAGCCCTCATTGGTTCTTCATACAGGTAAATGTATTTTAATCAGTGCAAGTTCGCGTTGCCTCCGCATCGCAGAGTAAATGCGAACCATCACTATTTCTGCCTAAAGAAAAATAATTTTTTAAGTGTACGACCGCGTTCTCCTCGCGACGCGATGGGAAAGTAGAGATGTATTAAGTACACCGAAGTCAGATGCGGAGACATAGCCCCTACCTCCTTTAATTCCCAAAACCCCTTTTTAATTCATTTTTTAATATTCATCCCCTCCCAAAACCCTTATTTTCCCCCATTCCCCATCTGTTCTCCCTTTCTTATTCCCTCTTCCCCTTAGCTTTCAAACTCCATCGCATCGCGCCTCAAGTGGGTCATACCATAACTGCACGAATTTCATTCTCTTCAACTAGTATGTCTTCTATATGTCAGTTATACTTCTTTCCAAGGTGTTGAGGAAGATATTTATCCCGAGATCAGAATAAATTTGAAGTGGATTTCTTGAGTTCTGAATGATTTTTGACTGAATGCTTTGTGGGTAGGCATTAGAAGTCGCCACTTCAAGCTTATGCGTGAAATTGGTGTGTGATTGTATGAGTGCAAACGCTACTTTGAAATTATGCCTTAAATTGGGGACAGTGTTGTGGCTTATATTCTTCCCCATGACTTGGGATAAAATGGTTGTTTGCAGGTTTGCTTATGTTAATTATTCGAGTGTGGGGTTAAAATTGTACGTTCTGATGTAAGTTGTTCTTTTACCTATCAAAATAGTGGATGATTGGGGGTCCTCGGGGGATTATGTTCTCTTAATGGGACAGTAAGGGATTTTTTGCACCACAAATTGCTAGTTTGCATGTTGGGGTTTGTATACACGTTTTTGGGGTGAAGGTGAATCGATATCCATTCATGTATCTGCTTGTGTTCTTCCCATGCTTTTGGGGCTTGATATTTTGCTTTGGTATGGAGTTATGGGATTGAATGAATCACCTTGGGGGTTAACTAGGCTGTAGAATCAGGTGGGAAGTGTTGAAATTGCTAATGTCTATATCTCATATGACTTGGGGAAGTCTGAGTATTCTCACCACATGAGCATGGGTTTAAGTGTGGGGTCCAGTTTTTGAAATAAAAAAATAACTTTGCACATTTGTTTTGTAGATATTATACCTTCAAGTACATGATGAGGTCGATCATGCAGCAGGCCAAGGATACTAGGAGGGAGCAGAAACCTTAATACGGGGCTAATATTGTCAAATAGAGAGGTAAGGAGGTGGTACTAGTATCATGATAAGACAAAGTACTATCCTGATGTCTCTTGACATAGAGTCCCTTCGAGATGAGTTCCCTAAAATTCTAAACCGTTGCAATTAATTGAGTTTGGGGTTCTTGTTCTGACAACTATGACTTCTAATATGAGCTTGGTTTAGGAATTTTATGCCAATATGAGTGAAGAACCACGGTCCCAAATGGTGATTGTTCATGGATTGGAGGTCAACTTCTCATCGCTGGCAATCAACCAGATCCTGGGCAACACCGAAGAGGCCTCAATAGGAGAATTCAATGAGTTGTACCATCACCACCCTATCAAGAAATCAGGCACACTATTTCTGGCATAGGTCCACGGCGAGATGGGTTCGACATGCTAAGTGGGGCTATCACCTTTTTTTTCCTTTTGCTCACATGTTTAGGGAGGCTAAAGTCATGGTGAAGATCATGATGCACTCTTTCTTTCCAAGGCAACACTTCACCAATGTGATGAGATATAGAGTTTTGCTCACGTATGCAATCATGAGGGATATACAGTTGAATTATGAGGCAATCTTCAAACTAGCGATGCATAAGGCTAAGATCTATAAGGGTCGCAGGTATACCTTTGGGGGTCTTATTACTACTTTGTGTTGTGACACAAGTTTCCCCAAGGAGGAGGCAGACTACTGCCCGGCCATTTAGGCCACCTCTATGTTGCCACTAACATCAAGGGGCCTGACATACACACGAGCCCAGTCCTGACTACAACAGAGAAGGCCTACCGGGACGAGCTGATTATGGGTCATATGTATGACCTAGAGATGCTGAGATACCAGACTGGCGGCCTACCTTTCATGAGAGAGGAATTAAAGGAGGTTGAGGTTGAATACCCGCCAAATGATCATACCAAAATTGTGCTACACATTGGACCTTGGTTCACTAAGCTAGTGGATGATGATATTTCTATGGACCCAGTGGAGGAACACGAGGACGAGGATGATGATGAGGCTGAGGAAGATGACAAAGCTGATGTGCCTCTGGTGTATGTAGGCGATGAGTCCATCCTACTAGGTCCTGGTAATGCTTGAGCACCAAAGTCCCACCTTGCAGGTTATGTATGGTTAGCACTGAGGGCAGTGCTAAATTTAAGTGTGGAGTGGGAATTTCTTTGATCTGTGATATTGCTTCTGTTATTCTATGATTGGCATATATTAACACCTTTTTATTTTTGCTTTATGTTTATGTCTGTAAATCTTAATATTGGCTTAAACAACTTTTAATTTTGTTGAGTCTATAAAAAAATCTTCAACTACTTCTTTTATGCATGGATGCTCTTGTGTTGATATTTTATGAATACATTTGATTTGTGGTAGTTTATGTCTATTGGTATTAGTTGTGTGTAGTCGTAGTTAAGTGATGGGGGCCTTATGATGGATGGATGACGATCGTCCTAAGGGCATTCGTTAGATTGAGTTCATATAGAGTATGGTAGTGTGCAAATGAGCATCGAGTGCAAACCTTTGAACATAGTTAAGGGTAGTTTCTTGAGTTTTGTGAATCACGAGTGTATTCATGCTTAATAATGAATTCATATGAGTACCACAATAGGAATTATAGTGCTAGCCTTGTAATGAAAAATCTGCCATGAGTGAGTGAGCCAATAATGAGTCTCAATTGTGATAGGTTTGAGAACTTGCCCAATATGTAGAGTATACTTGAGAGGAATCGAAAATAGAGAAAGGATCTAGGCATTTTGTTGATAGACAGAAACAATCCTAGTTAGCCTTGTTCAGCCTTATCCTATTCTTTGACTAACCACGTTTCAAGCTCATCTCCCTTTCTTTTGATGAATTACCTGATTTTGATCCTAATTCCCTAGTGCTTGAGCACAGTGGATAATAAAGGAGGGAACTGGAGTAGACCCCCGAGAGTATGTGAAATAAGAAAGTGCCAAGAAAAAAAAATAGTTAGAGTAGTTTAGCTTAAAATAAGTTCCCAAAATAGTAAGGGTTCGCGTTGGTTCCGCATTATGGAGCAATCGCGTATGCACACTATTTTGGGTCCAAAATATGCCAGTTAATACAATGCTAGTCTGAGATTCCTTCGCATCACGGATCCATCGTGGAGGTATACTGCGAGAAAATAAATAATTAAAAAAACAAAAGAAAAATACGTTTTAATTTTCCCTTTGCTTAGTCATTGTGTGTTGAGGATGTCCATGTGTTTGCAAGGAGTTTTATTCGGCGGTCACATTTAATGAATATGAGTACTCACAACTTTAATTCAACAAGGGTAATGAAGGGTTGTGAGTCAAAGGGGGCATGAGAAGAGGTGAAGTATCTGTTACGAGCGCATGAGAATTGAACTGTGTTAGCCATATCCATAAATATATCCCACCTACCCACATCCTACATTACAGCCAAATAAAGACCTATGTGATCCTCTAAGGAAAACTCCAACAAGGTCTATGTTTATATTAAGGGCAAGCTTATGGAATCTTGAAGCAATTTGAGATATCTTTTCGGAGAGTGAGAGTTGTTGGTGTACCCATTCTTGATTTTCTGACTAGATTCATGGTGGTGTGCATAGGTACTTCTTCCTGTTGAGGTCATATAATCATTCAAGGTTAGGAACTAGATGAACTATTAAAGATTCTTCATGAGTCCGCATGTATACATGGGTATTAACAACAATTAGTTTCCTCCCAAAACATCAAAATTTGTTTACTATGGTTTATAGATTTCAATCACATGTTGTGGTTGAATATACTACTACAGGGAGTCTCATGCATATGTAATGGTTTGCTAGAGGACGGACAAAACTCTTAATGTAGGGTGGTAAACTTAGGCATATTTATATGCCTAATTAGCCAATAATGCCCATAAGTAGGGTTAATTCGGAGGACAAATTAATAAAGTCTAGGTGTTTGTGTGTCATTTTCTCTTATTTTGCTGATGTAGGGCCAAGAGCGTCTTTTGGTTGTGTTTTTGTAGGATTTTTCTTTTGATTGGAAAGTATAGGATTAAACCCAGAACCGATTGAAGAGCATAACCTGGAATTTGGAGGATGAAGATCTGTAAAAGCAACCAAAAGACCAAGAATCCACGTGGCAAACCTGGGTAGAAGGATGTGAAAGTTGAAAAATGAAAAAAAGGTGCTAAACCCGAGGAGGTGCAAGGTTCACGTTGCGGACCTGTTCAAAAGTGAGCAAAATTGTCCAGTTAGCAAACTAAGTGACAACACAGGAAAACAAGGGGTCCGCATCATGAACATGAGGACTCGATGCGAAAAAGTTGAAAAATGGGATCTTTATTTTTTTGTTATCCTATACTTGAGGTTTTATGAGTAGTTTTACGCAAAAAGCAAGGGAAAAACATCGGAGAACTATCTTCTACCAAGAATTTGGTCAGTTAAATCTTTAGATTTTGGTTTTTGATGTTTTCCTATTTATTCATGATGTATTCTATGCCATGAGTGGCTAGGCCTCCACATTCTAGGGTTGTAGCCATAGTCTATATGTAGTTCTCAGATTTTGACATCTATGAATGGTTTCTTTTGATTATTCCTATGTTATTTATATCTATACTTCAAAGTCCGGCCAACTAGGGAGTAAATTTGTTAATCACTCTGGATTCGAGAGATGTTGGAGTAGATAGAACACAATAGCATAGGGAGCTTGTTCAATACTAGGAGACTAGGTTGATTCGTGTAAGGAAGACCGGTGATAACTACCCTTACACCTTGATTGGTTTATATATGGGAAGATAACTTTAATGCTTTTTTATTGGTTTGTTTATCCCCGATCAAGGATGTAGTTAGCCAGTCAATAATAGTAGGCTGGCAGAGGAGTGCAACCTTGTTCAAGTATACTAAACCCTGTGAATCAATAATCAGGAATCCAGACATAGAGAAATTTTGTTAAGACTAGACAAAGTCGTAACGGTTACAACCCAGGAATTGCATCTTTAATTTATATCTTGTGTGAACGTTATCTTAGTTCTTAGAAGTTATTTCTTTTACAATTTATTTTTCATAAAATTACAACTCTCTTTTTACTAAAAGCACCAAAAACTTGATAATCAAGAGAACATACTAATTACAATCAAGTTCCTAGGGTTCGACTACCTAGCTCCTTACTTAGGGCCACTGTATTACTTGTGAGACCGCGTACACTTGCGTGTGCTAGGAAATCAATAATGTTTTGGCTTTTGATGGGGATTTGAAACAAATTGGTTGATTATTGAAGTTATCTTGTTCTGTGGTGATCACTACATTTGATCTAGTGGTGTTTTTGTACAGGGATTTTGAGTTCTAAGCTGGAAGGTCAAGACTCTTATTTTCATCAATCAAAGAGGAGAGTAGGAGTTCTATTTGAAATACCGCCAATTGAATTAGTTAAGCTGGAGGATCATGAGAATAATAAGGTGGTGGTTGATCCTATTACAGAGAACATGGCAAATAATAACCTACCTGCACCAGTAGCATCGAGTGCTGATGCAGCACCAGCACCGAGACTAGTAAAGGATGTAGCAATCCTAAGAACTAGGAATGTCACTAGATATTTTGTTAAGCCTAAGCTTGGTGGTCGGTGGGAGATCAAACATAACAAGGTCCAGTTGCTACACTCTACTGGACATTTCATTGGGCTCCTTCACGAAGATTCGCAAGTCCATCTTTAGAATCTTCTTGAGATTGCTAATACTTTCATTACCACAAAGGTGAATTGTGATTATGTAAGGATGACTTTATTCCCCTTTTCACTATTGGGGTAAGCCCATAGGTGGTTACATATCGATCCACTGAAATCCATAGCATCATGGGATGATTTGGCTCAAAAGTTTCTCATCAGATTCTTCTCATCTGGTAAGATAGCGAAGTTAAGAGGTGAGATCCTGAGTCAAGCAGAGGGTTGGGGAGAATCTATATCAGGCATGGAATAGGTTCCAAACTCTCTTGATAAATTCTTCACACCAGTGCCAAGCTAATGAGATATTGGTCCACACCTTCATTGAAAGGTTGGAACCCTATACCAAGATTATTCTTGATTCAGCTGCAGGGGGTCTAGCATTGGATAAGACGTATGATGAATTATATGTTATTCTAAATAGAATTACTCGGGGGAACCCAGAATGGCATGGAGGATCCAGTAGACCAACAGTACAGAAACAAGCTGGGTTCTTGGAGATTGATGCTATAACCAGCCTGCAGGCCCAAATGTCAGCAACGCAGAAAATGATGACCACAAACTTCAATAACCTGGCATTGGGTCTAAAATAATTGATTCTGTTGTCAGTAGGGTAGCAACTAGCCCCAGTGAATATGGTACAACAACAACTATTGGGTTGGTGTGATGTATGTGGGGGAGGTGATCATACGGCTGAATATTGAGAATCTAATGTTGTGGCAGTAAACTTTGTGGGAAATGCAAACTGGGGAGGCTATCAAGGATTTAGGAACACTTATAACCCCAATTGGAGGAACCACCCAAACTTCTCATAGGGTGGAAATCAACAGAATCATGGGCTACTACAGCAAAGAGCACAGGGCGAAAATGCATATTAGAATTAGCCAATCCAACAACCTACAAGATAGCCTAATCCAAGCACCATGACTGATAGTGAGGTGCTGAGACAGATCTTGGCCAATCAGAACAGGCAAGAAGAAGAAATCTAAAGGAATAAACAAGATTTGTTGAACTTAGAAAATCAGTTGGGAAAGTTCGCCACATCAATAAATTCCAAACCTCAAGGTGGCTTGCTAGGCAACACTGATCCCAACCCAAAACAAGTGAATGCAGTCAGCACTCAGAGCGGGAGGCCTCTAATGGAATTGATTCCCAAGAAGAAGAATGGGGAGGGGAAAAATACTACACAGGATACTAAGGTTGGCAAACCCAACCCAACTATGGACAAGGCCACACCATTACCAAAACTTCCTCCTCCGTTCCCACAAAAGCTCAAGAAGAAGAAGGAGCATGACTGTTTTTTGAAATTCATCGGCCTACTGAAATAGGTGCAAATTAACTTACCTTTGATATTTTATAAGGGATCCTAAAGTATCCTAAATATGTCAAGGACATCATGGTTAACAAGACCAAATAGTCTGAGTATGAGGCTGTGGCACTCATAGAGACATGTAGCTCTAAGATTCTCAACAAATCACACTTGCAAGTAACCATAGGGAATCATCTGAATGCTAGGGGAGTGTGTAATATTGGAGCTAACATAAACCCCATGCTCATATCTTTGTTCTTAAAGTTGGGGCTTAGAAGGCCGAAGCCCACAATAATTGTATTGTAACTAGCAGATTAGTCTGTGGTGAGGCCGGATGGAGCAATGGAGGACATCTTAGTCCAAGTGGGGTATCTCCTCTTTCTCGTGGACTTTGTCATCCTAGAGTTTAAATTGGATCTTGAGGTCCCGTTCATACTCGGGCGCCCATTCTTGGCTACAGGAGGGGCGTTTATTGATGTTGTAGCAGGACAGCTCACTATGCGAGCCCCTGATAAGGTAGAGCTTTTGATGTCTACAAAGTAATGAAGATACCAACTGCGTATGAGGAGCTAATAGCTATCACAGTGATAGACACTACAATGGCTGTGAGCTAGGTCGAGATTGAAGACCCACTAGCCAAGATACTACTAAATCAAGTGCTAGTGGATGATGTAGAGGCTAGAGAAATTGAAAGTGTGTTGAATGCTCATAACGTGAACATGTTAAAAAAGATGAATTAACCCTTGAACAGGGTGTTGAGACCACCTCCTAAACTCTTAGTGGAAGAAGCTTTTAAGTTAGAGTTGAAATAACTACCATCACATCTCAAGTATGAGTTTCTTAGTAAAAATAATACATTTCCTGTAATCTTTCCTGCTTTCTTGACTGCAGCCCAAGTAGAAGGTACTATTGCGGTGATGAGAAAGCAAAAGAGATCTGATATCTATGGCATCATCCCGGCCCTCTGTATGCATAAAATATACATGAAGGAGGGTCACATTCTGGTGGCTCAACCGAAGAGGAGGCTAAACCTAATCATGAAGGAAGTAGTGAAAAAGAAGGTTATAAAGTGTCTAGATGTAGGCACATCTTCCTCATACCAGATAGCAAATGGGTGAGCCCTATGCAATAAAGGTGGGATGATGGTTGTCACCAATGAGAAGAACGAGTTGATTCCAACTAGGATGGTGACGGGGTGGTGAATCTGCATGGACTATAGGAGACTGAATGATGCGACTAGGAAAGATCATTACCCCGTGCACTTCATTGACTAGATGTTTGATAGATAGCAGAGTAGGAGTACTATTGTTTCCTAGATGGATACTCATGGTACAACCAAATCATGATTGCACCCAAAGACTATGAAAAGATAACTTTCACTTGCCCATACGGGATGTATGCCTTCAAGTGCATGCCCTTTGGGTTGTGCAATGCACCAGTCATATTCCAAAGGTGTATGATGGCAATTTTTCATGATATGGTAGAGAACTTTGTAGAGATGTTCATGGACGATTTCTCTGTCTTCAAGGGATTGTTTGAGAGCTGTTTGTAGAATTTGGACAGAGTGCTAGCTAGATGTTAGGAGACTAACCTCATTCTTAACTGGGAGTCACTTCCTAGTTAAGGAGGGGATATTTTTAGGCCAAAAAGTGTCCAAGATGGGGTTGGAAGCAGACAGAGCAAAGAAAGAGGTGATTGATAAGCTGCCACCACCGATGTCGGACAAGGAAGTTCCGAGCTTTCTAGGACATGCAGTGTTCTACCACAGGTTTATCAAAGACTTCTTAAAGATTGCGAAGCCATTGTGTGCCCTATTGGAGAAATAGGTACTATTTCACTTTGTCGAATCTTGTTTGTAGGATTTCAAAAAACTGAAGAAAAAGTTGGTGGAGGCTCCAATCATGGTAGCACCTGATTGGGGTATCCTATTCGAGCTAATATGTGACGCCAGTGATATAGCAGTAGGGACGGTACTGGGGTAGCACAGAGATAAAGTCTTTCACTCCATATACTATGCCAGGAAGTCCTAGATATAGTGCAGAGCAACTATATAGTTACTTAGAAAGAAATGTTGACACTGGTGTATGCGTTTGATCAATTTAGAGGTTATTTAGTAGAGACACAAGTGGTGGTGTTCATAGGCCACATGGTAGTGAAATATTTTTTCAATAAGAAAGATGCCAAGTCATGCTTAATCAGATGGATCTTATTTCTCCAAGAGTTTGACATCGAGATCAACTTTTGGAAGGGGAGTGAAAACAAGTTGCTAATCATCTATCTCGTCTGGAGACTGATGCTCACATAGGTGAGCAATTACAAATCATAGAAAAGTTTTCGGACAAGCCACTATTAGCCATTAAGGTGGAATAATTACTATAGTGTATGGATATCGTAAATTACTTGGTAAGTGGTGTGTTCCCACCTGATGCAACATATAAGCAGAAGAAGAGGCTAGCCTATGACGCAAAACCCTATGTTTGGGATGAGTCATACCTATTCAAGCAGGGAGCTGACAGCATGGTAAGGAGATATGTTCCATAGGTAGAGATGAAACCAATTCTAGAGAGATGCCATGCCTCTCTATATGGGGGCCATCATGGTGGTGACTGGACAGCGTATAACGTATTGCAATCTGGTTTTCTCTGGCCTACCTTATTCAAAGATGTTCAATTCTCTAGGGCTTGTGATGCTTGTTTGAAGACATTGATTTTAACCTTAACAACCTTCTAGAAGTGGAGATCTTCGACATCTAGGGCATTGATTTCATGGGGAGATTCCCACCATCATTTGGGTGCCATTATATTTTGGTAGTTGTGGACTACGTTTACAAATGGGTTGAATCATTAGCCCTTCCAACCAATGATGCCAAGGTGGTGAGCAAGTTCCTCCACAAGAACATCTTCACATGGTTCTGTACTCCAAAGGTCATTATCAGTGATGGCGGTACCCATTTCTTAAACCAAACCATAAACAACTTGCTAGCAAAATATGGGATAGAACACAAGGTAGCCACAACTTACCACTTGCTAACCAGTGGGTAGGTGGAGGTGTCCAACTAGGAGGTGATAAAGATATTGTAAAAGAACGTGAATGTCACCCAAAAAGATTGGGGAGAAAAGCTGGATGAAGCATTGTGGGCATATCGGACTGCCTACAAGACCCCAATCGGAACCTCTTCTTATAGGATAGTGTATGGCAAAGCTTGTCATCTTCAAATAGAGCTTGAGCATCAGGCATATTGGGCAATTAAGAAGCTGAATCTTGACCTTGAGCTACCTGGAAGGAAGAGACATGAGCAACTGGAGGAGTTGGATAAATTCTGACTCCAATTGTATGAAAATGCTAAGCTCTATAAGGAGCGAAAGAAGAAATGGCATGACCAGCATATAATCAAGCGGAACTTCGAGTGCAGCCAACAGGTATTACTATTTAATTCATGTCTTAAGTTGTTTCTAGGAAAATTGAGGTCTAAATGGAGTGGATCATATGTGGTGGTAGCGACTACACCTCATGGTGCAGTGGAGCTAAAAGATATGACCATGAACCAAATATTTTTGGTAAATGGTCAACAGGTCAAGCACTACTATGGTGTAGACGCAAATCAAACAATGGAGGCCATTGAGTTGGCCAAGGATGAATGATCATAACATGCGTCGTACCATGACATTAAATTATGTGTTGTATGGGAGGCAACTCGTGGTGAGGTAATGTATTTGTGTTTTATTTTCCTTTCTTTTTTTGAAATAAATATATAATATAAGAAAAAAATATCCCTTACTACGAGTGGGAAAATTTTGCAAAAGTGCAGTCCGCGATGCTTCCTCATCAATGACACTACACATTCTTGTGTAAATTTCTCTGTCCTCAATTCTCTACGTTTCGTTGGGAATTTCTTATATTTCATTGGTTTGATACAATGTTTTGAGTGTTTTGAAACTAGTCCAGGTGTTAAGGAAATTTTTTGAGCGCCGGAGGTAAAAAAAATTGGAAC
>JAOTQJ010034736.1:0-15697 GCA_025642045.1 Solanum sejunctum
ATATATGTATGTATATATATATTATACGAAACGAGGGAAGCTCTTAGCTCAAAAATTGGATTACCATTTTGCCCCTATACTTAATTAATTAATTATTAATTGAAATACATAGTAAAAATTACTTAAGTCTTATTTATTCATATAATTGTAGAATCAGCTATGACATTAAAAAAATTGATTTTAGCTATAAATTTTCATAAATTTTGTATTAGAAGCATAAATCAATTTTGCTTCTTTCTATCTTCCATAGTGATGTGATATTTTTTTCATAATCTTTTAACAGTCTCAATTAAATTTTATGTAATTATTTAATCATTATATACGATCTATGTATCAAATTTCTATCGAATTATGTTTTCTCTTAAAAATGATTGTTTTCCTACTTGGGGCATACTTCATCTTGCAACTTTCCAAGTTAATTTTTTTCTGTAATAACCCTTATATTTTTTTAATGAAGTATTAATTGATAATTTTAACCATTAATAATTCTTATTAAAAGAATATTAAAAAAAGAAGGCCCAACCCCTTTTATTTTAATTCTCACGCAGCAACAAAAAAGAGAGAGAGAGAGAAGCGACCAGTTCTCTTCAAGTCAATCGCTACAGAGATAAAAAAAGGTTAGACAAATTTTCATCCCTTTCTTTTGGAAGAAAACACGCAGATTATCAAGGTTATTCGGAAAACTCATAAATAGAATCAATTTGATCTTTGAACTACTAAACTAGGTGATAAAGCATAGGTATTTTCTTGTTGTTGTGTGTTGTTGTTAGTTGAAAACATATCTACCAGAATTTTCACCAATTAGGTTTAACAATAAGATTAAGAATATCTTTACTTATAATTTATAGTCTGAGGTATTGTGTATTATGGTTTAACCCTAAACTTGAAAGCTAGGGATATTGAGACTAAAATTTGGCCAACATAATTAATATCGGTAATCATTCATAGATTGAGGCAAGTAAGGGTTGTTTTGGTGGGTGTTCTACGCGTGCAAGGTTGTGAAACTTGTCATTAATAATGTAAGTGAGAGTTTAAGCTTTAGTGCTTGCTTTTAAAACATGCTTTGAAAAATATATTTTTCTTTGACTGGTGTATGTATTGGGACAAGCATGTGCTTGATAGAGTTGATGTTTCTTTGATAAACCCTAGATATGCTATTTTTGAGAAGAATATAAAAAATTTTCATGAGTTATATGTAGTGTGATGTTGAATACCCTTCTTTTTTACTGTGAAGTGGTTACTTGGGGCATACATAGCTATCGTAATATGTTAGATGCATTCCCATACTACCACAATATGTTTGGGGCTTTGTACAAGCTGCCAGAGTACATTTACAGAGCATTATACATCCTGCCATGGACTTGTGGAGGTGATGGGTTGATCTCCTTCGCTATCGTTTATGACAGGTTTTGATTGTGGATTGAATGGAATACATACAGTGAACGGGCGGCATCGTCGTATGCTCCACTTTTGTTATCCGGGGGTCTAACTAGATACATTATTGAACATTTGTTTGAACTTATTGAGCTTATTATAAAGCATATGCCTATGTGTATTATTTATATATATCTAATGTGCAGATGTATTTTTATAACTCTTGTTCCAGGGGTATTAAAATAGTGAGTCAAGGATCTTACTGGATTATATTTATATATAGCTCACTCTTTATTTGCATGTCAATGCAAATACTGTTGCAGAGGGCGAGACTTGTGGCTGATGAGTTTGTTTTCGTAGACTCTGTTGTTGTGGTGAGCCTTCACATTATTCATGGAAGCTACTACTTCAGGTCTATCTAGTATAGTTTATGTTTTCCTTCTTTTAGGGGTTTGTATGCCTGACAGTTAAACTCATATCACTCTATTAGATGCTCCATGAGGTTATTGTGGGATTTAGGCTAGAGATATTTTTGTTAAGTGACTTTTTCCTTTCATAAATTGATATGCAATTTTGGTTTGCTACTTACTCTGTTGTTATGAGTATTGATGAGTTTTGAAGTTGCACATATTATATTCTTAGTGCTTAGATAGCTTGGGTGTAGGGTGTCAGTCATATCTAGGGGGTTATTTTGGGATGTGACAAAGTTAGTATCAGTGCCTTGGCTTTAAGTACCGGGTCACGGAGCAGTGTTTGGTAGAGTCTTGTTCTTAGGTATATAGATGCCCATACTTATGACCTTGAGGCTACTAAACATTTAGGAGATATTCTATTTTTTTCATTTCTTATTCATGCGTTAAGTTGAATCAAGCTTAACTTTTAAATATTTTTCGCAGATGGCTAAAAGATGTAGCTTTTCCTATATTGTTCGATCTAATGCAGTTGTTGAACATGGTAGGGGATATGGTATTACATCCAGTGTTAGTTTGGGTAGGTCTCATCCTACTAGAGCTCAGACTAGGGCTCTACTACTCCTCAATTAGGAGTTATGAATGACGGATAGACCCGAGTTGTTGCCCTAGAGCAAGTGTAGGAACAGATTGCTCAGGATGCCCCACAGACAGTGCCAGTTGCTACACCTACTATTTCTTTACCTACAGATGTTGTGATGAGGTTGTTGAATGTGTTAGAGGTATTGATTCCTAATCATGGTGGAACCCCATCTCCTCAAACTACTACCCAAACACAAGAACAAGTTCAGTTGAATGTTGGTGTGACTCATATACCACATTTGGACCCTCAACAAGTTGGTCATCCAGTTGCAACTTCAGGGCAACCCAAAGATCTTAAGAATTTCATAGACTTAAGCCACCAGAGTTTGATGCGACACCAGCTTCTATTGAGTCCTATAAGTTCATTGATTATTGTGAAAGGATACTTACTATATTAGTGTTGAAGGAGACTTGTGGTGTGGAATTTACCGCTTTTATGTTCTCAGGATCTCTAGAGGCATGGTGTATATCTATTCAGAGAGCTAGAGAAGTAGGGTCACCACTTATCACCTGGTCAGAGTTCTCAGCAATGTTTAAGGACAGGTTTATTCCATTGAGCAAATATGATAATATGAGACGTCAATTTCATGATCTGCATCAAGGCAATATGACAGTTACAGAGTATGAGGCCAAGTTTACTGAATTGTCCAGGTATGTCCAATTTTTGGTTGCAGATCCAAGAAAGAAGATTTGTGGATGGACTAGAGCACTGTTACCATAGTCCTGTGATACGAGATATGAGAAATGGTACATGTACAGATGTGGTTAACACTGCTCTTCATTGTGAGTCCTCTTGGGAAATGGAGAAAACTGAGCAAGAAAAAAAGAAGGCATGTAATATAGGTGGATTCAGTGGTGCTCCATTTGGAGGCAAGAGTGGATTTCATTGTCGGAAGTCTAGGCCTATTCAGTCAGATGCAATGGTGCAATCTTTTAAGAATAGTTATCCAGCTAGACAGGGTCAACAATAGCTACAGAAGAAGGGTGATAATTCTTTCCAGTTTGGACAACATCCAAGGTGTTCTAATTGTGGTAGGAATTACTGTGGTCGCTACTTTGGTATTAGTGGACCTTGTTTCACTTATGGTGAAAGATGTCATATTGCTAAATTTTATCCTATGAGAGAATCTAGTACTAGTCAAGCTACTACACAGGTGTAGAGAAATGTGGCAGATACTCGGGCTCAGGTTCAGCCAGGTAGGGCCGCTCCACAGGGTGCTCATGGACAGGGTCGACAGGGTGCACAAGTTGCTCAGGGAGTAGGTAGACCATCGATATTATTTGCTATGGCCAAACAGGATATCGAGGGATCGAATGTTATAGTCACAAGTATTATTACAATCAATTTTCATGAGGTATATGCTCTTATTGATCCTGGTTCTACGTATTCGTATGTATCCCTATCTTTTTCTATATCTTTACAACGACGAGTTGAGACACTTAATGTGCCATATATGGTTATGACTCTAGTTGGGGAGACCTTATCATTGGATAGGGTGTATAGAGATTGTGCTATAGTTGTGGAGGGAAAGGACACAATAGTTGCTTTATTTGAGTTGTCCCTATTTGACGTTGATGTAATTATGGGCATGGATTGGTTAGTATCATGTTATGCTTTGGTTGATTATTATGCTAAGCTAGTACATTTTAATTCCCTGGAGAACCATCTTTAGTATGGAAGGTATGACTCCTCTAACATAGGAAAGATAATATCTTATGTGAAGACACGCCAAATAATTAATCATGGGTGCGTTGGTTTTATTGCTACTGTCCATGATACTCGAGGGGAGGATGTTACTATTGATAGTGTTCCAGTTGTATAAGAATTTGTTGATGTGTTTCTTGAAGACTTACCTGGGTTACCTCCGATGAGGAGAAATTGAGTTCAACATTGATTTAGTATCGGGTACTCAACCTATCTCTGTTCCTCTGTATCGTATGGCTCTAACTGAGCTAAGAGAATTGAAGGTCCAACTCCAAGAGCAACTTGATAAGGGATTCATCAGGCCTAGCGTATCACCTTGGGGTGCCCAAGTTTTATTTGTGAAAAAAAAAGATGGCACAATGAGAATGTGCATCGACTACAGACAATTCAATAAGGCAACAATGAAGAATAGGTATTTGTTACCCTGTATTGATGACCTATTTGATCAGTTGCAGGGTGCTACTCACTTTGCCAAAATTGATCTGAGATCAAGCCATCATCAGCTGAGAATAAAGATAGAAGATATATCAAAGACAACCTTTCGAACCAGGTATGGGCACTTTGAATTTTTGGTGATGTCTTTTGGATTTACTAATGCACCTACAACATTTATGGACCTCATGAACAGGGTATTCAAGTCATACTTAAACAAGTTTGTGATTGTATTCATTGATGATATTTTGGCCTACTCTCGAGATGAGGCCGAGTATGAACATCATTTGAGAGTTGTATTGCGGACACTTAGAGAACAAATGCTTTATGCTAAGTTCTCAAAATATGAGTTTTAGTTGGAGACAGTTTCCTTTTTTGTACACGTGGTGTCATAAGATGGGATTCAAGTTGATCCAAGAAAGGTAGAAGCCGTTCGGGATTGGCCATGACCTAATACTCCTACAGAGATACACAATTTCTTGGGGCTAGCTAGATATTACAAATGGTTTGTAGAGGGTTTATCGAAGATAGCCACTCCATTGACACGTTTAACTCAAAAAGGCATAATTTTTTAGCGGTCAGATGAATGTGAAGACAGTTTCTAGAGATTAAAGACTGCATTAACTACATCTCTTATTTTACCTTACCTATAGTGGAGGATGGTTTTATCATTTATTGTGATGCATCTCGAGTAAGATTGGGTGGTGTTCTAATGCAAAAAAGTAAAGTGGTGGCATATGCTTCTCGACAGCTAAAGATTCATGAGAAGAATTATCCAACACATGACTTAGAGTTGGCCGCCATTATATTTGCTCTTAAGATATGGTGTCACTACCTTTATGGTTAGTCGTATGAAGTCTATACTGATCACAAGAGTTTGCAATACATATTCAAGCAAAGGGATCTGAATTTGAGGCAACGATGATGGTTAGAGCTACTTAAAGATTATGATCTTACTATCTTATATCATCCTAGAAAGGCAAATGTGGTGGCAGATTCTTTGAGTAGAAAGTCTATGGGCAGCTTGGCTTGGATTGCTATTGAAAAATGACCTATAGCTAGGGATATTCTGTCTTTAGCCAATCAAGGAGTTCGAATTGATTATATATTTCCTGACAGGTTTCTTGAAGGTATGGTGGTGCAATCATCCTTAATTAAGAAGCCAAGGCCTGCCAATATAATGATCCCCAACTTGCTAGATTAATAGATTGAGTGCAGAGTGGAGGCGTGAAGTCATTCTCAATTGATGGCGAGGGCATTTTGCATCAACATGGTAGATTGTGCATTCCCATGGTAGGTGAAATAAAGCGACTAATACTTGAAGATACTTATAGCTCACAATACTCCATCTATCCAGGTGCTTCGAAAATTTATCAAGACTTGCATGGTTTGTACTGGTGGAAAGGTATGAAGTCTGATATTTTGAAGCATGTGACTAGTTGTTTGAATTGCCAATAGGTCAAATATGAACATCAAAACCTGGTGGAGTAACACAAAACTTGATTATCCCAGAGTGGAAGTGGGAAAGGATCACTATGGACTTTGTTATCGGGTTGACGAATACTTTCAAGAAGCACAACTCAGTTTGGGTGGTTGTGGACAAACTCACAAAATCTACCTATTTTCATACCAGTTTCGGTTACTTGTACCACAAAGCAATTAGCAGACATTTACCTTTGGGAGATAGTTTAGCTTCATGGAGTGCCTACGTCAATAATATCAGATCGGGGTGCACAGTTCACTACTGAGTTTTGGAAGTCTTTCCAGAGGTCAATGGGATCACAAGTTGAGTTGAGTATAGCTTTTCATCCCCAAACTAATAGACAGTCAGAGTAGGTTATTTAGATCTTGGACGATATGCTTGGAGCTTATGCTATTGATTTTGGTGGCCATTGGGATGACCAATTGCCGTTGGTAGAGTTTGCTTACAATAATAGCTACCAATCAAGTATACAGATGGCATCATATGACACTCTATATGGTCGCAAGTGTCAATCACCAATTGGATGTTTTGAACCTGGCGAAGCACAATTACTAGGTCCAGATTTGGTTCAGCAAGCTTTAGAGAAAGTTGCAGTGATACAAGAATGGCTTCGGACAACACAAAGTAGATAGAAATCTTATACAGATAAAAAAGTCTGTGACGTGTCATTCATAAAGGGTGAAAAGGTCTTTTTGAAAGTATCTACAATGAAGGGAGTTATGAGATTTCGTCGGAAGACTAAGCTGAGTCCTAGATATATTGGTCCTTATGAGAGTTTAGATCGGATTGGATTGGTGGCATAACGACTTGCTTTACCTCTGAGATTGTCCTTGTACATCCTGTATTTCATCTGTCTATGCTTTGATGGTATGATTTTTATGATAGCCATAAGATTAATCTAGAAGATGTGGAGCTTGATGCGAATTTAGCATATGAGGAAGGTCTGATATCTGTTCAAGATAGACAAGTGCAACAATTAAGGTCGAAGAAGATAGTTTTAGTAAAAGTATTATGGCGCAACCATCCAACCGCAGATGCTACATGGGAGTCCAAAGAGGACATGCGAGAGAGATATCCTCATCTATTTGACACTACAAGTATGGTTTTATGCTCATTCGAGGACGAACATTATTTTAAGTTGGGGAGAGTGTAATAACCCTTATATTTTTTAATGAAGAGTTAATTGGTAATTTTAACCATTAATAATTCTTATTAAGAGAATTAAAAAATAAAAGAGGGCCCATCCACTTCTATTTTAATTCTCACGCAACAAAAGAGAGAGAGAGAGAGAGAGAGAAGCGACCAATTCTCTTCAAATCAGTCGTTGTACAGAAAACAAAAGTTTAGGGTAGATTTTCATCCCTTTCTTTTCGAAGAAAACACACAAATTATCAAGGTTATTCGGGAAAACTCATACATAGAATCAATTCGATCTTTGAACCACTAAATTGGGTGATAAAGCACAAGTATTTTCTTGTTGTTATATATTCTTGTTAGTTGAAAGATATCTACCAGAATTTTCACCAATTAGGTTTAACAATAAGATTAAGAATATCTTTACTTATAATTTATAGTCTAAGATATTGGGTAATAGGGTTTAACCCTAAACTTGAAAGCTAGGAATATTGAGACTAGAGTTTGGCCAGCATAATTGATATCGGTAATCACTATTTTTCATAGACTGAGGCAAGTAAGGACTGTTTTGGTGGGTGTTCTACGCGTGCAAGGTTGTGGAACATGTCATTAATAAAGTAAGTGAGACTTTAAGCTTTAATGCTTGCTTTAAAACGTGCTTTGAAAAATATATTTTCTCTGTCTGGTGTATGTGTTAGAATAAGCATGTGCATGACAAAGTTGATGTTTCTTTGATAAACCCTAGATATGCTATTTTAAGAAGAATATCAAATATTTTCATGAGTTAGATGTGGTGTGATGCTGAATACCCTTCTTTATTAATGTGATGTGGTTTCTAGGGGCATACTTAGATGCCGTAATATGATAGGGGCATACCTATGCTGCCATAATATGTTAGGAGTTTTGTACACACTATAGTAGTACATTTTTAGAGCATTATACATGCTTCCATAGACTTGTCGGGGTGATGGGTTGATCTCCTTCGCTACCGTTTATGACAGGTTTTGAGTGTGGATTGAATGGAGATGTGTAGTGACCATTTTTGTACATTTGTTTGAACTTATTAAGCTTATTATGAAGTATATACCTGTGTATATTATTTATGTATATCCGACGTGCAAATGTATTTTTATAACTCTTGTTCCAGGGGTATTAATGTAGTGACTTGAGGATCTTACATGATTATATTTACATATAGCTCACTCGTTACTTGCATGTCAATGCAGATATTGCTGCAGAGGGTGAGACTTGTGGCTGACTATTTCATTTTTGCAGACTCTGTTGCTGAGGTGAGCCTTCGCATTGTTTGTGAAGGCTACTACTTCAGCTCTATCTAGTATAGTCTATGTTTTTCTTCTTTTTGGGGTTTGTATGCCCGACATTTAAACTCATATCACTCTATTACATGTTCCATGATGTTATTGTGGGATTTTGTGTCACACCCCTTGCCTACACCCTGGATGTAATCGGCACTCGAAAACCATTTTTGGTCCCAAGCGAATGACTTGGCTTGGCTACTTACTCAGCGGAAGACTTAATAATGATGGTAACGGCCATAAAACAGTAAGATAAGCAAAATTGTCTACATAACAACATAAGAAAGCTTTTAAGCAATGACTGAATAACTGAAAACTGAAATACAAATCATATGGTCTATGAAACCTCTACTAAGTTGTTTGAAAGGACTACTGAGACAAGTCCCAAGTACCCAGAATTGAAATAAAACTGAAATGACATAACATGACATGAACTAAAGAGCCTCGGACTAGAAAGAGGCCTCACCACTATCTGGAAGATAGTAAGTTATCAATGGAGCGACTGTTGAGGAACTCGGTCACCTGCGGTTGCTGAAGAACTAGGTCACCTGCGTCTACATCATAAAATGATACAAGTCCTAAGGACGTCAGTATGTGAAATGTACGGTATGTAAGATGGCCAAAACATTTAAACCACAATACCATAATATATCATGAAAAACATAATCATAATCATAAATGAGTTAACCATAATCATAAGACTAGTAGGCTGAAAATAACATTCAAAACAGTAATATGCTGAAAGTGGTAATAAAACATAATTTTCTTAGCTTAGGGAGTTTCTCTAACCGACAACCACCACTATGAGCTTCTTGGTGATACAATGTCTTGCCCACGCTGCCAGAGCCATCTCATACTTTGCCGGAGTAGGGAATGAATAACTAGGGGAGTGAATCCATCCAAAAACTAGGCCATCTCAGTGGCTAATGAGAAAGGTATTATTGTACGATCCTATCCTATTCTGGCTATATAGTTTATGAGTTAGAGTAATTTATTCTACTCTCACCCATATTGATGCTCAATACTACTCCTAAAATAATTACATAGCTCATACTTAAATGATCATAAGTTCTTGAAAATCTGCGTTTTTCTTGGGGACTTAGCCGAGCTTACTACTTAGCTTTCTCAACTCAAATCTTTAACATTATTGAACTAGTATCTTTCAAACATACTAGATTTCTCAACTAGAGTATCAAGAAACCTTCAAGAAAACCATTCTTAAAATATATAATATGCTCAGCTAAAATGTAAGAATAATCCAATAAAGACATTCTTTAACTAGTCTTGAACTATAATCTTGATGGGTGTTGATGAACCCTACATGAATTCACAGGAAATCATATATACTTTAAAATCTTGAAATCAATACTTTAATAACAGTTAAAGAATCAAGAATCAACATCATTCAATCAAGAATCTATGCATACGTAGGGAAATCTACTAAACTTTATAACATTTTCATGAAATTACTCTAAATCAAGACTTGGGACTTTTTGAATGAAAACTAAGTCATAATTTTCTAAAATATTGTAAAAATAATGAATTTAGATTGGCCTTACATACGTTGGAAGGAATTCTTGAAGAATTTGAAGAATCCCTAAGTTTTATTACCGAATCTTGAATTCTTTAGCGTGAATGCTTGAGAGAGTTTGTTTGAACGTATGAATGAAAGAAATAATGTTTTCTAAACTTAAATCATATTAAAACCAACTTAGTTTAGGATATGAGGTATGGTAAAGGTCAATTTTACCCCTCCCCATAAAAAAGGGTCTAATTTTACACTAGTGCACGAATCAGATTTTCCCAAAATTGAGTTTTTCATCAAACATCTAGAAAACACCAAGTATAACTCTGTGTTCTATCCACGTCATAGAGTGGAACGGGGTTATTGTTTCTAAAATTTTTTGGGAAAAATAATTCATATTTTTTTGAGTTTTTATCCAGTGGAGACCATTTTTCGATTTAATTTTTTGCATCGGTCACAGATCCGGTCTCGAATTTGCAAACAAAGCATGGGAAGATACGTTACTCTCAAGGTCAAGTTTAGGGGTATTTTCCTCATTTCATGGGGGTGTTATATTTAGGCTAGAGATATTTTTGTTAAGTGACCTTTGCCTTTCATAAATTGATATGCAATTTTGGTTGGCTAGTTACTTTATTGTTATGAGTATTGATGAGTTTTGGAGTTTCACATATTATATTCTTAGTACTTGGATAGTTTGGGTGTGTAAGAATATTTGGTTCTCCCGACAAATGTGTTGGCGTGTGCCAGTCACATCTAGGGGTATTTTGGGATGTGACATTTTCTCCCTCAATTTCTTATCTGAGAATGTTGTATATTGATAATACAATGTATCTTTGTTTAATAATGACTAGTTCATATTTTATTTAAATTCTGCTATGTCACTACTAAAAACTGCCTGAAAATCGACCAAAAAAAAAAAGCGACGGGCTATGTCTCTTAAAATATAGCTTAATATTTGAAGTTATTGACATTCCTCTTAGATTGGAACCTGAGAGAAATCAACATGACACCTTTAAATATGATAGTGTTCATGAAATGATCACTAATGCTTTTCGAGTTCAAGGGGGATAGAATCTGACTAATTCTTTAATGAAGCTACTAATGAAGAAGCTAGACATTTCTATGTAGAATTAGAAGAGGCTAATCATCCATTACGTGAGGGGAGTAAGCATTCTCAATTGTCTGTAGCAGTTAGATTAACAAATATTAAATCAAATTATAATGTTCTTAATACGGCTATGGGCTCATACATAGATATCTTGGGCGAGTTTGTTGATCCTAAGTGAAGCATACCCGTGAGTTTCTATCAAGCACATAGGATTGTTTTCAAATTAGGATTGTCACATCATATAATTGATTGTTGTGTTAATGGCTGCATGTTATACTACAAGGATGATAGTGAATTGGAAAATTGTAAGTTTTTGCGATGATGCTCGTTATAAGAGGAGTCCAACTGGAAAGATGGTTCCAATTAAGACGATGCACTATTTACCTTTTATTCCTAGACTAAAGAGGTTGTATGCATCTATGAGGTCTGCCCCACATATAAGATGGCATCGTGAATATAGAAGGTTGTCGGGTGCCTTTTTTCATACATCTAATGGGTAAGCATGGAAGCATTTTGATAATGTGTATCCCGACTTTGCTAAAGAGCCTAGAAATGTTAGATTAGAGCTGTGTGCAGATGATTTTACACCATTCTCTAATTCTGCCACACTTTATTCTTGCTGGCCGATATTTCTTACTCTAGATAATCTTCCTTCTAAAATGTGCATGACAATTCCAGTCATATTTTAAAGTTGTGTTATTTTAGGTTCCCTCAATCCAAAAAGTTTAATTGATATCTATCTAAAACCATTGATAGACAAGCTTAAATAACTATGGTTTGAAGGTGTACTGACGTATGACATATCAACTAAGCAGAATTTTATTATGCGTGCTTATTTAATGTGGATTGTTAACAATTTTCCTATATATGGTATGTTGTCAAGTTAGATGAATGGTGGAGAGCTTGATTATCTTTATTGCATAGAGTATAGTAAGGCTTTTACATTAAAGCATGGCAGTAAAAACAACTATTTGATTGTCAACGTCAATTCTTGCCAATGGCCCACGAGTTTAGAAATATGAAGAATGCATTCATAAAAAACAAGTTTAAGAATGATCCTCCACCTCCACCATTGATAGGCCATCAAATTTTGGAGAGAGTTTCTCATTTGCCTAAAGTTACAGATTGTCCCTTACATGAAAGACTCCCTGGATATGGCGTTGAACATAACTGGACCAAACAAAGCATATTTTGGGAGTTGCCTTATTGGAAGGATAATCTTTTGCGACACAATCTTGATGTGATGCATATTGAGAAAATTATTTTTGACAATTCATTCAACACAGTGATGGATGTCAAGGGGAAGACAAAAGATAATCCAAAAGCTAGACTGGACTTACAAAAATATTGCAGGAGGAGGGAATTGTGGTTGCAGGAACTACCAAATGGCAAAATTGTAAAGCCAAAAGCTAGCTTTTTATTGACAATGGCTGAGAAGCATGAAATCTGTGTTTGGGTGCAAAATTTGAAGATCCCAGAAGGATATGCTTCAAAGTTAGGCAAGCGGGTATATCTGAAAGAAAGGAAGTTGATAGGTATGAAAAGTCATAATTGTTATATATTCAAGAAAACTTTGATTCCTATTGCTTTTCTCCATTTACCTGAAAGGATATGGAAGCCTATTATAGAGATAAGTCTTTTTTTTAAAGACTTATGTTCTGGTCGGTTATTAGACATTAGTTTAGACAGGACAGAGGAAAATATTGTTGTTATTATTACAAAATTAGAGAAAGTCTTTCCATGTGGTTTCTTCGATGTGATGGAGCATCTTCCGATCCATCTTGTGAAATAAGCCCATCTTGGTGGTCTGTTCATACACAGTGGATGTATCTATTTGGAAGGTAATGATTATTCTTACAAAGGTAATTACATTTTTGTATAATATAATCATTCGTTAATATATTTGCATTCTTACATACATATAAACAAAAAAATTAGAAGCTGCAAACGATCAATAGGGCAAAGGGGACAAATTGAAAGGTCAATTGTACAAGTTCATCTTGCTAGAGAAACTGGTGATTTCTACTTCTTTTACTTTGGGGATGAAGTCCTTGTAGGAGTAATAGACTAACTCGCAATGATGAGGGTGATAGTGATCCTACGTTTCCACCTATTTTGATTTTTAGTCAAATTGGATGAGGATCTAAAAGGCGTGGAAGACCAAGCCTCACTTGTATGGAATACCAATCAGCTACGATCCATATTTTGCCTAATTGTCCCAAAATTCAGCCATATATTGTGTAAGTGTTAAATTATGTTAACTTTAAATTATAAAGTTAAAATTTAGAACTAACTCAAAAAAATGTATTTGTCAATAATAGCTTATTTGTAAAAACATAGGGCACAAGATTTTCAACATGGTTAAAGAATTATATAAGTGTGAAAGTTTAAATATATTGAATCGCTAAGTATAATGTATTCACTTTATACCTAATTATATTATCTTTAATATAATTTCTAGGTTTATGATGAATACTCAAATGTCGAACATTTACCATTTGTGAGAGAGATCGCAATCGGGCCTGATTCTCAAGTTGATACACTTCGTAAGTACTGTGTCAATGGTTTTAAGTTTCAAACTGAGAAAGTTTCTATGCAAAAAAAACAATAATAGTGGTGTGTATGTTCAAGGTGATGTTGATGGTAATGGCCATATTATTGAATATTTTGGTGTCATTCAAGAGAATGTTGAACTAAGATGTTCAGGCTGACCTAAGAAAAAGATCGTATTGTTTCGATGTAACTGGTTTGATCCATCATAAAGAGGCACAAGGGTGGAACAACAATATAACATTACTGAAGTTAAACACACCAGACAATATGCAAGTTATGACCCTTTTATCATTTCCTAAAATACTAAGCAAGTCTATTATGCTTTATATCCATTGCATAGAGATAGGGCTGAGTGGTGGGTTGTTATTAACATAAAGCATGTAGGAAGAATAGAAATTGAGAATGTGTTAGATGTGGCATACCAAAATGATATCGCACTTGTTCAACCGCAAGTTGATGTTGAGTTGGAAATCAAACTACAACATCCTCAACAAATACTATAAGAGGTTTCTGATGATGAGCTTATAATACCAAAAATTTAGGAACAAGTAAATGAGGAATATGAATCATTTGAGGAGAAGGAAATGGAGGACAATGAATATGCAATAACTGAGGAGGAAGAATTCATGGATGATGAAAATGAAAGAAGCGAGGAGGAATAGAGCGATACATTATAACTAGTATGTGCGTTATTTATTGTGCTAACATTAAATTTATTAAATTTTTTTATATAATCAATTATTACTTTACATACAGATGGCATCTGGTGGTGATGGTCATAGACCTCGAGATACTCATGGGACAAGCGGTTCTAGTTTGGTCAAGAAGAAAAAGACTAGGATACGGACTGATCCTGAGGATATTCTCGGACATATTTCCTCTTCCCCCGATCTCCCAAGCGCATAACTACTACTCCTACCATTAAGGTTATTCCGTTTGGGACTATGGATGCACTGACTTACCATAGCCAGTTCCAAAGACCACGTGAAGCTTCTTCCTCATTGCAGCCTAGATTCACTTCATATGACCAGGCCATGCAACTACCCACAGTTACTGTTCGACAACCTCATAGATTATCATCTTCAAGTACTCCATCTCCAAGTATTCAGTCTCCCTCATCTCAGTCTCCTCACCTATCATCCCTCAGACTTAGAGATTCTAGTGAGGAGGCTGTCACTCCTCCATTGACTCAGCATAATGTGCATCCTTCGGTATCAGCTTCACCAGCCTTTACTGCTACTCCCAAGGCAGTACCAGATGTTACAGGGTTAGCTCCTGTCCAGCGAGACAGACTTGGGAGAGTTTTGTTAGTGCCTGATGGAGCCTCGTAAGTTGTTCTTCTAATTATTTATTTCTTGCTACATTACTAAATATTCATGAACTAATATGCTTATTATATGTTTTGCAGGTGGCATCCATTGAAGTCAGCTGCCAATGCCTTATAGGAGTGTGTTAGGAGGTGTTTAATGAGCCCTATCACTCCTAGGGAGAGATTCCATACACAATTTGTCAGGCTATATTTAATGAGTTTAAGGTATATAATTAGTTTACATATTTATTTTAAGTTAAGTTTATTATTTATAATATATTTTATCTAACTAATTATATAACACTTTTCTTTCTATTTGTCCATATTGTGTGTACTTGGGATGAAAAGTACAATATGTGCATGGTGAACACATTTGAGAGGAAAGTCAACTCCAGACTATCTAGCTAGCTGAAGAAAGCGCGAGATGATGGAAAGCTCGAGAAGTGGTTGCAACTACGCATATATGAGGAGTTGCATCGATATTGGGACACCGATGAATTTAAAGCCATTTCTGAGAAAGTAAAAAAGGCTAGAGGGAGTCTGAAGGGTGGCACGTTACACACCGGAGGTGCAAAGAGTATTGGGACTATTTCTCGGGAGATGGTAAGATTTTTAAATTTAAAGTTTACATTCATAATCTTAAATACTTATTTTGATTGAATATTATTTAATTAATTATATTATTAAATTTTTATAGGAGCAAGAA
>JAOTQJ010034745.1:0-15697 GCA_025642045.1 Solanum sejunctum
GCACATGATCTTTACTATTGTGGAGCTATTGCAACAAGGTTAGTCATGCAGAAAAAGAAGGATCCTAGAGTATTAACCATAACTTGCACCATCAGAGTCTTCAACTTTGCAAAGGCATTATACAACTTAAGGAGACAATATAAACTTAATGCCTTTTGCAGTGTTCAAGCAGTTGGGATTGAGAGCCTCCACATCGACTACAATGTGGTTGTTGATTGCAAAAGAATGGTGAAGAAGCCTGAGGGGATACTTTACGATATTCTAGCCAAAGTTGAAAATTTCATATTCCCTGCAAACTTTGTGATACTAAATTGTGAGGTTGACTTCGACGTCCCAGTCATCATGATAAGGCCCTTCCTAGCCATTGGATGAATACTGGTAGACATGGAGTTGGGCTAACTCAAGTTTAGATTGAATGACAAAAAGTTCATCTTCAATATTTGTCAGTCTATAAAGAGACCCAATGATTTGAAAGTTTTCTTTGTTATTAAGAGTATTAATGAAGTGCAACCAGAGATACCAATAAGTAAAGACTGGGTGTCGAAACTCTTAAGGCAGTATTTATGAAATTTTGAGAGTGATGGCATCCTAAACTATGATGAGACAGTTAAGGCACTTGAAGCATACGGTTCCATAGGCACTAACTCAAGCTTGAGTTGGACTTGAAAATTCACTAGTCCCCACCTACTAAACAACTCGTAGAAAAGCCATTAGTGTTGGAATGGAAGGCTCTTCCAGCCTATTTGAGGTATGTGTTTTTAGGTACCAACAATACTTTGCCTGTTATTGTTATTGCATATCATAATGATGAACATATGAAAATATTGGTTATGGTCCTCAAAAGATTCAAAAAGGTTATTAGATGGACAATTGCAGACATCATTTGTATCCTACCTAGCATTTGTAATCACAATATTTAATCGATCAAAGATTATAAGTCAAGCATTAAGCACCAAAGACGTCTCAACACACCAATGTAGGAGGTTGTACACAAAGCTGATAGTGAATGGGTGAGCTAGTCTATGGTGTTCCTAAGAAGGGAGGTATCACTGTGGTTCCTAATGTTAGCAATGAGTTAATTCCCATGAGACCAGCCATAGATTGGAGGGTTTGCCTGGACCAGAACATACTCAATATGTCTACAAAAATGGATCACTTCCTTATGCCATTCATGGACCAGATGCTAGATTGCTTGGCGGGTAAAGGCTAGTACTATTTTTTTTAATGGTTATTTAGGTTACAATTAGATTTCCATTGCTCCAGAGGACTAAGAGAAGATGACCTTTACATGTCGTTATAACATCTTTGCATTCAAGAGGATGTCATTTAGATTGTTTAGTGCACTAGCTATATTCTAGATATGCATGATGTTTATCTTCTCAGACATGATGGAGGATACAATTGAGGTGTTTATGGGTGATTTCAGCATGGTTAGATATTCATTCAAAGATTGCTTGAGACATTTGCATGACATGTTGAAGATATACGAAGAGTGTCACCTTGTGTTGAATTGGAAAAAGTGTCACCTCATGGTAAAGTAAGTATTGTGTTGGGGCAATGGATTTCCATTATAGGCATAGAGGTTGACAGAGCTAAGGTTGAGATCATTGAGAAGCTTCTTTCACCTATCTCTGTAAAAGGTGTGATAAGTTTCTTGGAACATGCAGGATTCTATAGACGGTTCATAAAGACCTTCTCAAAGATAGCACATCCCTTGTGCAAGGTACTTGGAAAGGATGCTAATTTCATATTTGATGATGCATGTCTGACGGCATTCGAAGGGTTGAAGCAGAGGTTGATATCGACACCTATCATAGTTGCTTTAGATTGGACTCAATCCTTTGAGATTTTGTGTGATGCAAGCAGGGTCGCACTTGGTGTGGTGTTGGGAAAGTGTAAAGACAAGATACTTCATCTTATTTAGTATGCTAGCAATGTAGCACAGAAAAATTACATTCACTAAGCATGAGTTACTTGCAATAGTCTTGCGTTCATGAAGTTTTGATCATATCTTTTGGGAACCAAAGTCATTGTACATACTGATCATTTGGCATTATGGTACTTGATGGCTAAGAAAGATGCTAAACAAAAGTTGATTTGATAGGTTTTTCTTCTCCAAAAGTTTGATTTTGAGATAATTGACAGGAAGGGAACAAATAATCAGGTTGCTGACTACCTTTCCAGACTTGATGATAAGGCTATGGCAAAGTTCAATGATGGAATGGATATTGATGTCTTATTTCCTGATGAGAGAGTATTGGTGGCATTACATGATTTTCCACCATTGTCTATGAATTATGCAAACTTTCTTAGTCAGTGATGTTGTGTCACTGGATTTAACTTCTCACCAATGCCATAATATTATGTCTAATGTGAAAAAGTTTTTCTAGGATGAACTACTTGTTTCTTGTCTATGCAGATGGGATTATTTGTCACTTGTTTCTGAGTCATAGATAATGAGTATTTTGGTGGCTTGTCATTCATCATTGGTCGATAGGTATCATAGTGGAGTTCAGACAACACATAAGGTCTTGCAGTGTGGCTATTATTAGCCAACCATTCACCTCGATGCCCATGATTATACGAAAGCTTGTGACAAGTGCCAGAGAGAAGGTGGAGTTTCTCCAAAGCATAAGCTCCCACTTAACCCTATTATGGTGATTGAGTTTTTCGATGTTTGGGGTATAGAATTTATGGGACCATTCGATAGTTCATATGGGAACAAGTACGTTCTAGTTGCTATGGACTACATCTTAAAACTATGGAAATGGTTGCTCTTTCTAAAAATGAAGGTAAAAGTGTCGCGATATTCCTCAAAAGAAACATCTTCTCATGATTTGGCACTCCTCAGGCGATCATCAGTGATAGAGGTTCCCACTTTTGCAATAGGTTGTTTAAGACTCTTCTAGAGTAGAATGGAGTTAAGCATCGTGTGGCAATACCTTACCATCTACAGATAAGTAGGCAAGTTGAGGTATCTATTAAGGAGATTAAACAGATCATATCAAAGATAGTGAATGTAAACCAGGCAGATTGGTCACGAAGTCTAGATGATGTGGTATGGGTATACCAGACTGCATTCAAAATTCTCATAAGTATGTCTCCCTACAAACTTGTTTTTAGTAAAACTTTTCACTTGCAGAGCTTGAGCACATGCAATGTGGGAACTCAAAAGGTTAAATCTGGATTAGGATAATGCAGTAAATTCAAGGCTGAGCCAACTCAATGAACTTGATGATTTTCAATTGAAGGCATATGAGTGCTCAATATTGTACAAGCAAATAATGAAGCTATATCATAACTATCATACTGAACATCGTCAGTTTGCATGAGGAAACTTGGTTTTATTGTTCAATTCAAGGCTGAGGTTGTTTTTTGGAAAAAGTCAAGTCCAAATGGTTGGGTCCTTACAAGGTCACATATATTTTCAACCATGGGGCTATTTAGTTAGAATAAAAAGATGGCATGAGGTTCAAAGTCTATGGCTAAAGAATCAAATCATTTTTGGCAATGGAGATAAAGTTAAGACAGTGAAAGTATGGACACTTGGCGAAGTCCAAGTAACCAAGTAGTCTAAGTCATACCGTTAATAAATCATTTGCTACTTGGGAGGCAATCCGAGATACTAGTTATAATTTTTATATATTTATATTAAATTTTATTTTTGGACCCATAGGTTGTTTATATTTTCATGTTCTGGTTGCAATTTGAGACAGACAGACCAAAAAGTATAGGGTAACAATTTATTTTGCTAAGAATATGCAGGAACATAGTGAAGGCAGCAAACCAGTACCAAAAGTAAGAAAATTAGGTTCTACGTGTCACTGTATAAAGCGTGGTTTAAACCAAGGCTTGTGGAGCTGAATTATAACCATTTCCATAGAGCGGGATATTGTGCACTTCAAATCCATGAGCCAACTTTATAGTCATAGAAAAAAGTATGAGCTGTGAATAGGCTCATGGATTCCAGGTAAGTTTTTTGGAATTTTATTATGTGTTGGGGCCATCTATGAATACAACCTAAGAACTGTAGAGCATTCCATGACTCGTGGTTGTATTCATAGAAGACAAGCTTTCAAAAGTGAGCTTTTGAAACCATGAAACCAAGAATCAGCCCATAGAACCTTCCACGGTCCGTAATTAGGGTTTTGTGGAATCAAAATTCCACTTTACCTGACCCAATTAAAAGGATTAAAAGAGGGATAAAAGAAGATTACCCCTTATTTTCTCAACAAATTTAAAAAAATCCTAAACCCTACCCTTTTTCCTTCCCTCCGATAACTCTAGACCACTCATTCATTTTTTTGACCACTCCTTCAATGTTTTGGCAAGATTAGGGATTTCTCCACTTTGGCTTTTCATTATTTTCTTGGCTATGATCTTGGCATTTCGGTATGTATCTCTCTTGAAACATCCAATTTTTTGAGTTTTGGCTTATGAATTTAGAGAAGTGGGATTAACTGATTTTCTTGTCCAATGGATAATGAAACTTGGATTTTGTTTGAATTGGTTAACTATCACTGTTTCATTGGAACTATTGTCATTGAAGTTATGTTAAATGAGTTTACCATGCCTATTTGATAAGAGTTCTTTTGCATACCATTGCTAATACATATTTATGTTGAAGTATCTTGTTGAATTGTTGATGAAGTTTGCATAATTTGTTTGGGTAAGGGTACTATGTTGAGTTGGGTGGTGGAAAATGGATTACTAGAAGTATATAGATTATGTACACTGTGTATCCTTGTGTTTTGCTCTGATTGGTCATTGAAGGGTATATTTTATGATTTGGACTGAATTGGGGAATGCGAGGTAGATGAATAATTTAATATAAATTGGGTTTGGATTGAAATATTTTAGGACATGTGTTAGTTATGTTGGACTGTGTTTGACTTATCATTGGACTTCAACTTGGTTGCATATTGTATACCCTGTTCATGTGGACTAGTTTATGTACTATTGTGGTTGTTTACATTCTTCATAGGCTTGGCCATTATCTGAATTTTAGTATTGTAAATCATATACTGAAAATGACTGTGGAATTAGGAGGTTTAGTTGTTATATATTCAAACTTACGAGGATCTTATACGGCCCATGGTTTCATTCACGGGCTATAATTGGCCTTTGTAAATACGGATCAGTAACTTGGAAATCCCAAAGTTAATAGGGTAAACCTGTTTAGAAGATGTAGTTTTAACTATGGTGCGTCAAGGACATGCTGTCTATCTATAGAGAGGAGTTCTAGTAGGATGATGGAGGCCAGCACACCCAGACCATATTTGAAGAGCCCCGTCTAGTGACAACCAATTTTAGTCGGTAGCCAATCCTCCATGACACGATCAATCGATATAACTTGGATTGGCTAATAGCACCATCATGGAAGTATTCCCCAATATTAGTTCATAAGTTCTACCCATCCTACGTTACTACAGTTATTGAGGCTATGTCAAAGGTGAAGCCTATTTCCTAGATGGACCCAAATATTGGTGCGAGGTGTTCCTATTGATTTATCAGAGGCCATCATCTATAAATTCTTGTTTGGTCCTGATTGTCAAGAACCCATGACTACAACAAAATTTGATTACAGATAGTGGTAGGCACGGGATCATGCATTCAACTGATGTCGCCCAAGATACAACTCCTTTTTAGAGGATAAAGTGGTCGTTGTCAATAAATAGAACCTAACAAAGGTTAGGATCTAAGACATAGAGAATACGTAGACTCAAAAGAATTCACTAATTGTAATTCGAATGGTTAACCAACTTACTTCCCCAAAGAGGGAAAGGGGTTTGCAATGATCAATGGAAAAATAAAACTAAACTAACTACTACAAGAAAGAAGTCAATATGGAGAGAATTATGGTATTATGTAACCTATGACTCCTCAACTCAGTAGTACCGAATAACTTATTCTTTTCCAGTGTTTAGCATACAGGATGACAAGGATGTTCACCAAGCCCTTTGGTCAAAGGTGAGAGGTGAATTTCACTATGTGATTTGGCCCATCTTCGTAGTGTTTATTACTAACTCTTACCTATTAATCCCAGTATAACCTCCCCTTGACCCAGTTTGGTAGATTAGATGAGAACACATTAATTGAATTCTATTAATCAATCACTTTTCCTATTCATTACTACCTTGGTCCAGTCTGTAACACTAGGTAGGTTCTAATGTTGGCCACCACTAGAAAACATGCAAAACAAAGAGAATTAATTAATACATGCATATATACCTTCCAATAATTATGAATTATCCAGTTTTACTTTGTTAGTTCTTCATAGTTCACAACCCTAGTTGTGGATTTAGCTACTTATACTATGTGTAAATGCAAGAATTATGAGTTGAGAAAACATAATTAAACACTTACACAATAGAATTAAGAACAAGCAAATCCAACTTCAATAAGAATCACAAGCTTAAAAATAAAGACTCTCCAATATGATATTAGAATTTTCTCTCTCTAATTACTGAGTTCTCTGAGTACTAGGTGAAAAAACTTCTAAAAAATAACCAAAAAAGACCTATTTATAATAAGTAAAAATACAAGTCCTAAACTAAATAAGAGAACTGGTCCGCATGCCATACGAAAGCTATTTATGGGCCATATTGCATTCCATGGCCCATAATCGAGGTCTTGTACTCAGCAGCTAGAAATTTGGATGTCAACTCTACGACACCCCTCTACGACTCGTAAAGTGATTTACGACTCATAAAAAGGGTTTGTTGGATGAAACTTCATAACGTCTAAGTCTCTGCTCCTCAGGCATGAACTATCTTATGCGACTCGTAAAACCTTCTACGGCTCATCTGCATGTTCGTAGAATCAACTTCAAAAAATGACCCCTCATTTAAATTATTGAACCGCCCTACGGCCCGTAGAATGATCTACGACCCGTAAAGGGTCTCTTATAATAGCAAAAATCAACAACTTCTATAATTTTCTCCAAAATAAAGTCCAACCTATACTCCTACAAATATAAAATCAAAACATATAAAAACAACTAACATCACATTGAGAACACACAAAATTCTAAGTTTTAAACATCAAAAGTGATGTATTTTGGAAGCATATCAACACCCTCAACTTAAAATTATTGTTTGTCCTCAAGAGATGGACTCAATATATATAGATAATACAGTAATACAAAGGCCTTAATCCAATGGAATAAATCACATAAATCACAAACTCAGACACTCACACTAACTTTTCAAAACAAGATCAGATAGCTATCTAGCAAACTAATACAAACTGGTGCATATGACAACACAACTATAACAAGCAAGGTAGTGTGAACAATCCACATTCACTGAACCAGTCTAGTACTAACAATGCAATGCAAGTTCCCTCACAGAAAGAAGTCCCATATCTGACACTCAATGATGTTCTTATTTTTAACCTTGAGACTATGCAAAATTATGCACTCTTGCAAAAGATATTCATGCATCATGTCTAATACCATAGGCTTGCCCCTATACTCATGATTCAGACCTTCAACTAACTGTACTAGGATCACTTTAGGATTTTCTAGGCTTGTAAAGTAATATCAAGGGGCTTTGATATGACATTATGGGAACATAGTGACTAAAGACCCTCCTTGACACTGCGTTTTTCTACACTTTTCCCTTACCAACTCTTGTTTTTTTCACCTTATTCTCCCTTTTTCCTATTTTAAGCTTTTTTGGGTGCTTTCTTTTCATTTTTCAGCCTTTTGCATTGTTGTTTCACTTATTTTGCTTTTTAGCTCACACTAAGACATCACTAATTTTTCTTGCACCCGGTATATGATTTTTCCCTTTTTCCCTCTGTATGACTAATTTACCCCTTCATTATGTGTTTTACCCTTACACCAATTACCCTCAACTTTCGCTTTTAGCTTGTGTTAAGGTGCACAATATCCATCCTCAAAACCAGTGTCACTTAAGTAGCCACCCTCAACTTAGGCTTTTTACCTCAGTCAAGGTGCACAATGTTTTAAGGAAGGATTAGGGTCAATTTTGGGATTTTACAACTAACAAGGCTAGGTTAATCAAGGGTTTTCAAAGAATAGGTACATGTTAGGCTCAAACATTAGGAACAAGAGATTATATCATTGTTTTAGCTGGTCATTTTAGGCAAAGTGGAATATTAAGAACAATGGACTAAGAACCTTTCTTGATCTAATTAATCTATAATCTAACTTAGAGTAATAGGGCAATTTCTAAATTAGCACAAAACACATGAATCTAGCAAATTATGCTCAGACTCACATGACACTGCATACATTCTCAGCAAAAGACTCTCAGATCATGCTTTTTATCTCAATGTATCCTCACTTGTCAGAATAAACATTGTCACACACCTAAACATGCATGGTTGCTATCTAACTTCTAATCAAAATTTTTGGTGGGTGTCATTTTTCAAACAGAACACAAAAACATGCTATATGCCATAAGTATTTGTACTCTATGCTGCAAATACTATTGAAACATCCTAAACATGCCCGTTTAATAGAAAGTAAATATCTATAGGGAAAATAAACACAGGCAAGAAAACCCCAAGATTCAAAATTGGGGTAGTTATGGATCCAAGCTACTCAAACTTCACTGAGATCCATAACTACCCACACCCCATCAGAAAAGATGTGCATCATCCTGAATACACAAAACTAAAGCAAAATAAGACATATAGGTGTCAAAAACATACCTAGGAGCCTAAGCTCCAAGTTGTGGCTGAGTTTGGCGACCCTCCTTGTGCGAGGTGGTCTGCTCAACAATAGTACTCTATCCGAAAGGGTCAACACCCATTACCTGCTCTAACTCTCTAGCTCATCGTATCTCCTCCTCTTATCTCGATCTCCTTAAGACAAGCTTGAGCTCCTCCTCCTTTATTATCCTCGGCTGAAATTGTAAAACATCAGAAATATTATCCAGGCAAATCCTCTTCCTGTGGGAAGGTTGAATGGGCTCATCAGGAGCAAATAAATCAACCATTGATACCAGAGGTATAGTCGCTGGTAGTGCAACCAGTTCCACGAGTATTGTTGTTATGTAATCTCAAAGTTGCTTGATCTCTATGACAAATCTAAAGGTTAGGCCTCACTCAATCTCCATTGTACCCTCTCCTCGAAGGCATCAATATAGGCATCCATAGTAGAAATACAATCCTGAATAAAAGCGACCACGAATGCCTGTATTTGACCCTCTAAGTCTAAAATTGCCTAGCGGACCCATGGCCTGATCTGATGAATAAGCTGAGTCAATCATGACTCAGCATATGATAACCTCTGCGCCAATGCCTGTATCGATGCAATAGACACATAGACCATGCCTAAGGTAGTAGCCTGTGAAGTTGTAGCCTTTAGAGTAGGAATAGAAGTAGGCCCCCCCTCTCCTCATCTGCCTTGGGTTGCGAGGGAATCTTCTCAGTAGTAACAACCATGGTATTGGTAGTCTATGAACCCTCATGCAGTGCTACTGGGATAAACATCTTAGGCATATGTGGAGGTTGTGCTCACCGGAGTGCCACCAAATTCTCTTTAGCCTTGATCAGGCTGGGATCCAATATTTGTTAGGCCTCAATCAACTGGTCCAGTGGTGTAATATATCCACCCTCAACTCTAGATAGAGCCTATTTATCAAGTACAAGAATGGGATAGAGGTGGACCTCTTCAGTGTGGCCTCATGAATCTACTCAGCAATGAGGCAGGCCCCGTCAATATCATAGCCAGTCAAGATGCTGGCAACCAAAAGTGCACACTCCAGCATCAGTGTATCATCAATAAGTATTGGCCAGATGTGTAAATGAACAAATGCTTACCAAAACGTGTTAGGGAAATTGAGAAAGCCTTGATGATAGGCTCTGAGTGAGTGGTGATCGATGCAGGTTTGGGACCCTACTCAGCAATATACCTAGTCACCCATCTCATTAAAGTGGCTCATCCCTCTAGATCTTTTATCACAAGTGGGCCCCTCATCTGCCCCACCTTGTAGTCAAACTCTTTGATGTATCTGAGGGCAGGGAACTCTGGTCCAAATAATATCTAGAAAATGGTGGCCTTTGATATATCCACTTATTGGCCTCTCACTATCATCTCGGTCAGTCTAGGATGAGCGAAGGGCTTCTTCCTCTTGGAAAGAGAGATCTAGACAGTGGCTGCAAATGAGGCATAAAACTCTCTCACCATGGTCGGGGAGTATCGTGTAAGTATATATGTGAGCCATTAGAGCCCATATGAATCATTGTGTCTTGGAGGCCGGGGACACTGTCTAGCCTATCTAATATGACTGGAGGATCCTCAAAGATGGAGCAGGTTAGCTTGCCCCGCTCTCTCAGCTATATGCCATCCGCATATATATCTTGCATGCTCTTGATGTAGCATCAACTAGTAATGGCATCCGGTGTAGATAGTGATGATCAGGGTGCAATGGAGGATTATATCTCGAATACATCCTCAGAGCCTCCCTTAGAGCTGGACTCCTCTCTGAATAGAGTCATCTGTGGTAAACTACTCTCAACGCTGCCTTCGTCTTCTAACTGGGGAGTGCGGGCAATAAGAGCCTAAGTCTGCCTATCTCTACCAGTGGCTCTGGTCTATAGTTGAGCCGCATCTAGGTCCGGGCTGACATCCAACACCTCTAGTGATCCACTCAGTGTTATGGCCTGCTCATCATCCAAAGGCTCATCTCTGAGCCACCTCTGAATGGCTCTAATCTCATCATGTTTGGCTTTTGGGACCATACTACCTGAAGCATAAACACATAAGCACCATGGTTAGCCCTACAAATTAAAAATTAGGATGCAAAAGTCATTTGAATTAAGTTGCAGAAGGGTTCTACAAAAGCACCTTCATGGGCCATAGTGGATCCTACGAGCCATAAAGAGATTTCATAAAATAGTGGTTCAAACAATTTTTGTTATTGGAAAAGTCTGCGAGATCAAGTACGACTTTTAAAGTGGTTTACGAGTCATAGATTTGATGGTAGAGACTTCTAGTGAGTATCTAATTCTATCTAGGGATCTACGAGACCTATCTACGAGCCATAAAGTTATCTACGACTCGTAGAAGGTCTTGTATGATGGATACTCAAAAATATCAAGTTTCTAGAATTTACATGAGTGGCAATTATGACTCGTGGAATAACCCATGGGCCGTAAAGGCCACTCGTGGACAGGAAAACTCAATCACCTGAGTTTCTAAGCCTATCACACAAACCTCAAATGACTTTTTTGACAAACATGTTACCAGCATCAAAGCAAAAACACTCACCCTCACATGATTTTCATACTACAACCAATACCCCAATATGTTCTACAACACATACACCCCTATCGGAAGAGATTAAGCATGATTTACCCTACAATTTTGACCACCTATGCTCAATTTTCAACAAGACTATGCACCTATGTCATCACCCACCAATTCACACATAAAATTAATTAATCACGTATGGCGGTTGAATTAATAGGCACAAACAACCATTTAGTACATGAAATTAAGGCCACGATACCCATTTTTCTATTTAAACCATTATTCAAACATGGGCACCCTAATTCCACATATCACAAATTAATTTCAAACATGGATTTTATGTCTAAACACCACTCCCAACACAATTTCCAATTTTTATCATCCAAAATAAGACAAATTAGGGGTATTAATTTAATCAGAAACTTACCAAGATTTGTGATGAAAGTGAACAAGATAAAGTAGGTGACTAGGCATAAAACCCTAGGCTATGAAAAACTTATCGAAAAATAAGTGTATGCTGGCCGTTAGTGGTCGGATTCATGAGGGGCGCGATTGGCTGGGTCAATTTTGTAATTTAGGTTAAGAATGGGGTCAAATAATTTAACCCTATTATTTATACCTTGACTGGGTCAACTAAAAAGTTAATGGGCCTGGACTCTATGAAACCCCAATGATGGGTCATAGAGTGTTTTACGACATATAAATCATGGTTTCATAGAACATCCAAAACCTAGATTTTAGAAGTAGGTTTCACAGACTAGTTTATGAATCATAAGGTGATTTAAGGCTCGTAGAGTTGGTTGTAGAGACATCAACACTTAGCAAAAGTTTTCAGGAAACTTACCCGGGGTCCATGAACCCTATTCATGACTCGTTATTTGATCTATCGGTCATAAAGTTCACTCGTGGATTGGAGTGCATAATTTCTCTGCTCACTGGAAATGTCTACGAAATGCGGTATGGGTCATAAAATATTTTACGGCCCGTAGATCCAGTCATAGAGATACTTCCTAATGCTCTTTTCAGCCAAAATGGTTGATTTAGTTTTGTACTTGCATAGTCTTCACAGAGAACATTGTTACCCTATATACAACTGGCACAATGTCCACAATTACAATCAAAATACAAGAAAACAAACTACCTATGAGTCCAAATATTGAAAATAAACCTATAACTATACTATTACATCAAAAACCTTGGGTTGCCTCCAAGTAGTGCCTAATTTATTGTAGTGGCTTGACTTGGGAAAGTTGGTTACTTAGACTTCACCAATGTCCTAGACTTATTTTCAAATCATCTGGTTTGTTTATGGACTATGAGATATTAGAGATGACTTCTTCGTCATTCAATGTAAACCTAAGTTGATCAACTTCCATATCCACTAGTGCTCGCCTAGTGGCTAGGAATGGTCTTTCTAAGATGATTGGAACGTCGAAGTCAACTTCATAATTTAGGATCACAAAGTCTATAAGGAATATGAACTTTTCAACTTTGACTAGCACATCAACCAGTATCTCCACAGGCATCTTCACCGTGCGATCCACCATCAACAGTCGCATACTAGTTAGAGTAGGGTCTCCCAATCCAAACTTTCTATAGACCTTAAGGGGCATCAGATTAATACTGGCACCTAGGTCACATAGTGCCCTTGCGAACTCTACATCTCCAATAGTGCAGGGTATGGTGAAATACCCTGGATCTTCTAAGCACCTGGATCATCTCACTTATGAACTAAGGACCTCATAGAATTAGCACTGCAATACTGAGCTCTTGAGAGAGCTCCTAACTCACAGTTTGCTTTTTAGTGACCAAGTTCTTCATGTACTTAGCATACCCTGGCATCTTCTCCAATGCCTTAATGAGAGGGATGTTGATGAAGAGTTACTTCAGCATGGAGAGAAAAATGCTTGAATTTATCTTCCTCCTCCCTTTTTTTGATTCTTTGAGGGAAGGGATGAGGAGGCCTAGGAATGGGCTTCAATTTTTGTGGCATATTAGCAACTTTACTCACCTCATCCTTGCCACTATCTTTTCTTATCTCCATATCTTTGGCCGCATCTATCTCCTCTCGAACATCTTCCACATCAACTAGCATGGGAGTGTCAATGGTGCTCTTGCCACCCATAGTAGTAACCGTCATATACTGCCTTTATTTTTAGGATTTTGAACTCTGTTTCTAGGTAGTGTACTTTTCTAACACTGATTAAGTTGAATCAACACTTGACCAAACTATTGTTCAAGCTATGTGATAGTCATAGAGTGAGACACTACTTTTTGATTTATACTTGAAATCTCTGATTTCATGCCCCTTAGAATCTCATCTTGCGTCTCAATTTTCTTCAATAGGTGACTAAACATCTCCTAAATTCTGGAACTAATTACACCTGCATCACAGTTGTGTGATGGCACATAAGGGCCATTTCTGAAGCCTTCTCTGTGACCCCAATCTGTACCTCTCTCTTGACCCCTGTTCCTATCATAGTAGCCTCCGCAATTATCCCTATAAGTTCTATCTCGATTAAAGTTCTGACCTTAGTTTCTTTGACCTGGATGACAATAGTCCTGATTGGAGCTTTGGACGTTGGTCCAAAAACCTCCTGTCTTATTAGCAACAAAATACATATCCTTATTATATTATGGCTCATCATACATGGGTGCATATGGAGGTTGATGAACCACTACATTCACTTGCTCTTGGTTCTACTGTATTATCACCTCCATACTTGTACGAATTTGCACAAGCTGTTGCATTATTTCTTCAGTGATTCTAGCTTACTTTACACCCACACTAACAGCACATGAACTTTTAGTGGATGCTCTATATCTTTGTCCCCATGCATGATTAGTCTTGACCACTCTTTCCATCTGCTCCGTGATCCTTGCACATGGTTGATCCAAGAACATGCCCCTCATGATAGTGTTAGCACAGGCGTAACTGTTCATATCAAGGGTATGGTGGAAAATCTCCACTAGAGCATCATCGACTAACTTGTGGTCAGGGATGCTCCTCCAACCTTTGATGAACCACTCCCAAGTAGTGCTGATTGAATCACCAGGAAGTTGCTCAAAATTGTTTATCTGGTCCTTCAAATTGAGCTTCTTTGATCTAGGAAAGTGCCTCTCTAAAAAAGCCTTCTACAAGTCTGCCAACTAGCGATCGAACTCTGCAGGAGCTCAAATAGCCATAATGTTTCATTGCCCGTAAGAGATAATGGGAATACACAAAGTCTAGCATCCATAGATAGATTTCGTGTTCCCATCACACTCTTGCAGACTAATGCATATTATGTAGGTGACTATGAGGATCCTCTGATGGAAAGCCCGCAAATAGGTCATGATTTTGTAGCATCTGAAGTAACCCACTTAAGACTATGGACTTTATGTCTGCCAGTAGTAGTGATAGCACAATAACTCTAGTCACCTCCATAGCCATAGGATTTAGTCTGTATTAGTTCCATTGGTAAGCATTGGCATTGAAATCCTGAGGCTATGGAGCGATATCCTCTAGAGGACGTGGGTTCTCATTCTCAGCATCCTCATTATTATTCCTATTTAGAGCTATATTGGTAGCATTGTTAGCATTGTCTTAGGCCATTCTCCTTAACATTCCATGAATTTTTAGGTCAAATGGAGTTAAGGGATTGCCTTGACTTCGAGTGCTGGGCATACACTACACTTAAACCCTAAAAAAGAATAAAAACAACAAACAAAAGTAAAATAAGGAAACTAACCTTTAACACTCGGATTACTAATGAACTCACTATATCTAGCCGTAATCCCTGGCAATGGTGCCAAAATCATAATGTCGCCCAAGTTACACCTTTTTTTGTAGGATAAAGCAGTCATTGTCAAGAAATAAAACCTTTTGAAGGTTAGGGTCAAACCCACAAGGAATACGTAGACTCGAGAAAATTCACTGATTGCAATTCAAATGGTTAACCAACTTACTTCCCCAAGGGGGGGAGGGGGTTTACAATAATCAATAGAAAAATAAAAATAAACTAACTAATACAAGAAAGAAGTCAATATAGAGAGAAACTAGGGTATTGTGTTCCCCATGATTCCCTAAGTCAGTATTACTGGATAACCTAATTTTTTCCAGTGTATAGCATGTAGGACGATAAGTTATGTTCACCAAGCCCATTGGTCAAAGGTGAGAGGTGAATTTCACTATGCGACTTGGCCTATATCCATAGTGTGTATTACTAACCCTTACCTATTAGTCCAAATACAACCTCCCCTTGGCCCAGTTTGGTTGATTAGACAAGAACACATCAATCGAATCCTGTTCATTAATCTTTTTTCCTATTCATTACTACCTTGGTCCATTCAGTAACACTAGGCAGGTTCTAATGTTGGACACTGTTAGGACCCGTAACTTAATTTAAACCCTGAACGTCCTTAATTGGTTCGATTTAATAAAGTTTGGGACCGAATGCAATATTTCACCTAAGTTTGGTCCTTAAGAAT
>JAOTQJ010034775.1:0-15695 GCA_025642045.1 Solanum sejunctum
CATCATTAATTCACAAGTCAACTATTAGCATAGGATAACTACCCAATTCAAAATATTTCAATCAAGGCCTACATAAAATCATTTTCAACACCTCACACAAGAAGTGTAAGATTCTATATACTTAACAAAGGTTAAGAAATCCACTTGCCTTAGTTGAGTTATGGTCAACTTAACACTTTGGCCTTCCCTTTTTGAGTGGAATCCGTAGCACCACAATCTAGTCATATAAATTATTATACCTCAACTTAACTTTAATCCATCAAGATAATTTCATCATAATAATATTTTCATAAATAAGTTCAAAAATAACTTATTGATAAAATATCTTATTTTAAAAGACTTGGAAAATAGGAGTAAGTTACAAGAATAAAATTGTCGAAACTCTACATGTTAATGCACCTTCCTTCAGCTAAAAAAAATCTCAAATCAAATACTTTATCTTTCTTTTCTTACACGCTCAATTGCGTTTCTCTCTATCCGTGTATCTCTTGGCATTTAATGAGTAGATTGCTCCCGCTAAATAAAAGCATAAAGCTTCTAAAGAATAATAAGATATTAACAAATTATTGGGCACTAAGAAAAGTTTGTGGCCAATTCACAACGCAATTTGTTTTGCCGGCCAATGTTGACTCCACTTACAAAGTGGGAAAGTTTATTACCAAAAAAAATAATGGTTGCTACATTATCCACCACTAAAAGTCATGTTCGTCCTTGAACATAAATTAAGAGAGAGTACCTGAAGCTTCGAAGAGATGCGGATATATAGCACGTATTTCTGACTCTGTCTCCCAAGTCGCCTCTCTAACTGGATGATTTTTCCATTGTACTTTCATGGAAGCAATCTCCTTATTTCTAAGCTTGCGAACCTGCCTATCCAAAATAGCAATAGGCTCCTCCTCAAATGATAAGTCTGGGTTCAATGTTGCTGAATCAAATGAGAGTATATGAGACTCGTTGGACTTTTGAAGCATGGAGACATGAAATACAGTGTGTACAGATGATAAGATAGGTGTCAAGGCCAGTATATAAGCCACCTCTCCAACTAGCTCTAAGATCTCAAATAGGCCAATGAATCGAGGGCTAAACTTGCCTTTCTTCCCAAACCGCATTACACCCTTCATGGGTGATACCTTAAGCCAGAAGTGCTCACCCTCCATAAACTCTAAGGCTCGAACCCTCCTATCCGCTTAACTTTTTTGTCTACTATGAGCAGCCAATAACCTATCTTGAATCAGATGGACCTTTTCCACAACATCTCTTAAAAGGTTAGCATCTAATGAGTCTGTCTTAGCCGAATCAAACCAACCAATTGGAGATCTACACTGCCTACTATATAATACCTCGAATGGAGCCATCTGAATACTGGAGTGATAGCTATTATTGTAGGCAAACTCTGCTAAAGACAAGTGTTGGTCCCAACGGGTATCGAAATCAATCACACATACTCATAGCATGTCTTCCAATACCTAAATAGTCCGCTTAGACTATCCATCTGTCTGAGGGTGAAAGGTTAAACTTATATCCAGCTGAGTACCTAGACCCTGCTGAAAGGCCCTCCAAAAGTGCAAAGTGAAAAGTGAACCCCAATCAAAATAATTGAAATGGGCACACCGTGCAACCTCACTATTTGACTGATGTAGAGCTCAACTAACTTCTTTGTTGTATATTTGACTTTGATGGGAATGAAATAGGTAGACTTAGTTAAGCAATCCACAACCACCCAACTAGAGTTATAACCACCCACAATAGTAGGCAAATCCACTACAAAATCCATAGAAATTTACTCCCACTTCCATGTAGGAATGGGTAGCCTCTATAACTCACCTCCAGGCTGCTAGTTCTCACACTTGACCTATTGACAAGTCAAAAACTTAGCTACAAATTTTAAAATATCCTTTCTCATACCACACCACCAATAGTGCTGACTTAGGTCATGATACATCTTTGCTGCTCCTGGATGAATGGAATAACGAGTACAGTGGGCCTCTTCAAGAATCAATCTAATTAAATCACCTACCATAGGCGCACAAACTCGTCCTCTAATTCTTAAAACACCATCAGAATTGAGCATTGCTTCCTTAGACTCTCCCCTGGTCACTTTATCTTTGATGAGGCATAACTTCTCATCTTCCAGCTGATGCTCTCAAATTTGGTTTATCAAGGAAGAGCAAGCCTCAAGAAAAGCAAGTACACTACCCTCATAAGAAAGCTGTAACCCGACTAGACCATTTGCTAGGCGCTGAACATCTTTGGCTAAAGGTCATTCCTCTACTCAAATGGCAGCTAGACTACCCATGCTAGAAGTCTTTCTACTCAAGGCATCAGCCACAACATTTGCCTTCCCCAGATGGTATAGGATGGTTAAGTCATAGTCCTTTAGTAACTCCATCCACCTATGCTACCTAAAGTTTAGATCCTTTTGACTAAAAATATATTGAAGACTCCTATGGTTAGTGAAGACCTCGCAATGAACCCCATATAAATAGTGACAGTACAACTTAAGGAGAAAAATAACCATTGCTAACTCCAAGTCATGAGTAGGGTAGTTTTTCTCATGAACCTTCAACTGTCTAGATGCATAGACTATAACCTTTCCTTTTTGCATCAATACACTACCTAATATAATTCTCGAAGCATCATAATACATAGTGAAGTCCACACCTGCCTCAGGTAGCATCAAAATAGGAGCTGAAGTCAACAAGGTTTTGAGCTTTTGGAAGCTCGCCTCACACTCATCATACCAAAGGAAAATTACATTCTTCTGGCTTAACATGGTCAATGGGACTACAATGGAAGAAAAACTCAGAATAAACCGCCTATTATACCCTGCCAACCATAGAAAACTATGAATCTTAGTAGCTGAAGTTGGCCCCAACCAACCTTTTACTACCTCGACCTTAGCCGGGTCTACTCTGATTCCCTTTTATACACCACATGCCCTAAGAACACCACCGAATCCAGTCAAAAGTCACACTTGGAGAATTTTGCATATAGTTTTTCCTTTCTCAACCTTTGTAACACTATACTTAGGCGACTAACATGATCCAACTCGGTCTTGGAATACACCAAGATGTCATCGATGAATACTATGACAGAAGAATCTAAGTACAGATGGATTACCCTATTCATCAACTCCATGAACGCTGCAGGGGCGTTAGTCAACTCAAAGGACATCACCAAAAATTCATAGTGGCCATAACGAGTTCAAAAAGTTATCTTACGAATATCTGGTGGCCTAATCTTTAACTGATGATAACCTGACCTTAAGTCAATCTTAGAAAACACAAATGCTCCATGAAGCTGGTCAAACAAGTCATCAATAAGGGGAAGAGGGTACTTGTTCTTGACAGTTACCTTCTTTAACTATCTATAATCTATACACATCCTCATAGACCCATCTTTCTTTTTCACAAACAAGACCAAGGCACCCCAAGGTGACACACTAGGGTGAATAAATCTTTTACTTAACAGGTCTTGGAGTTGTTCCTTTAATTCTTTCAGTTCAGCTGGAGCCATTCTATATGGAGGAATAGAGATGGGCTTAGTGTCTGGCTCTAGGTCAATGGGAAAGTCAATAGCCCTATCAGGTGGAACACCTGGAAGGTTAGCGGGAAACATATTGACAAACTCCTGAACCACCAGGAAATACTCTATAGAAGGTGGTTCAATACTAGTATCTCGGATGAAATCCAAGTAAGACAAACACCCCTTATCAACCAATTTCTAGGCATGAATGTAGGAGATAACCTTACTAGGGTAAGAATCACTATCACCCTTCTACTCAATCTTTGGTACCCCGGGCATGGCTAAGGTTACAGTTTTTGTGTAGCAGTCAAGGATAGCATGATAAGGAGAAGCTAATTCATCCCCAAGATAACATCAAAATCTACCATATCTAGAATAATCATGTCTACCCAAGTATCATACCTAGCTAAAGAGACAAGACAAGATCGATATACCTTATCCACCACTAAAGGTTTACCTATTGGTGTAGAAACACGCACAGGTACTGACATTCGATCACATAATAAGCCAAACCCAGATGAGAAATAGGTAGACACATAAGAGTAGGTAGATCCAGGATCAAATAATATAGATGCAGGCCAATGACAGATAGGAACAATACCTGTAATAACTACGTCTGAGGCGTCTCCCTCGGGTCTCCTGAGAAATACATAGCACTGAGCTCCTTTTCCTCCCACCAACCTGATTTACACCTTGATTCCCACCACGTGGAACCAAAGTACCATCGTTTGAAGTCCTACCACCTATAGCAATTTGACCCCTGCCTCATCCTCTGGCCGATGGGACAGAATCTCTAACTGGAGCTGCCAAATTAGTATGATGGGGTCCCGAATGATTTTGAAAGAGGAACTGTCGAATCATATGTCCTGGATCCCCACACCCATAATAAGACATTAGTGTAGAGGACTGTTATCCATTGAAAGAACCACTGTGACCATCGTGGGTAGAACTCTGGGACCCATGATATGTCTTACCACCCTCAGAAGTAGGTAGCGATGCATGTACTAGTGCTCCACGCTCAAATGAGCCACCCCTCTATAGAATCCTCTACATCTGGATGAGGTACCAAAAAATTGACCAATAGTACAATCTTTCTTACGATCTCTGAACTCCTCTCGAACCAGCAGCTTGGTCTCCTTGGCAGTGCTTACAATAGACTGAAAATAAGCCCTCTCACAAGCTGCTCTAAATACATAGGATATAATCGAGAAGTTCAAACCTTTCACAAACTTATGGACTCTTTCCTCCTAGTTTAGAACCATAGTTAAAGCATATCGGGACAACTGACAAAAATGGGCTTCATACTCAGTAACACTCATACCTCTCTGCATAAAATTCTGAAACCTTAATCAGCTCCCTTCCCGTACACTCCAAGGAATGAAGCGCTCCTTAAAAGCATTAGAGAACATACTCCAATCCACTGGAAGGGACCCAACTGGTCTAGATGCTACATAATTCCTCTACCACTCCTTGGCTGGTCCACGAAGCCAAAGTGCCATGAAATGGAAACCACATTGATCCGCCAACCTTACTGCATCTAGCATCTCATGGCACAAAGTTAGAAATTTATGTGCATCCTCGTTCTTACCACCCTAAAATTGAGGTGGTCTCATCTTCTGAAATCTCTTATAGCTAAGCTGATCATCTGCAACTAGCACTGCCTCTGAAGTAGTTTATACCCCACTAGATGGTGTAGGGACCACTGGGGGCTGTCCTACCTGATCCTGATGATCTACACCCTGATGTGATCCTGAAGTCTATTCTTCCACTCTCGATTGGGGTATTACCTGTGTACCAAACCCCCAGGCAAGGTTTTCGAGCATACCCATCATCCTTAACGGAGTGTACTGAAGTAACGGTGTATTTGTGGCCTCTGGAAGGGCCTAATCCTCATTAACCTTTATCGGTGGCTCTGTAGAAGCCCCTCTACCCTTCCCTCTGACTGGTGAAACTTTTCGGGCACACCCTCTTACTAACACTACTCCACAAACACAATCTCTAACTCGACCCCTTCCCCTACCTCTAACTGGGGTCTCAACAATTCCGTCCGCAATAGCCTCACCAATTACTAGTAGTAGTAGCTCTAGTCCTTGCCATCTGTTAAGAGAACATAGGCACTAACCATTACTTAATGAAAATAATCATGGACGATAAGAGAGAATGAATAAAGAGAACTTTTCTAATAGTCTTCATAGCCTCTCAAAGATAAGTATAGACGTCTCCATACCGATCCTCAAGACTCTATTTAGACTTGGCTTATAGACATGTGCGACTTATGAACCTACGACTCTGATACTAACTAGTCATAACCCAAAAATTTGGCGTGATTGCACCTGTTCATTCCCACCAGAATAAGTCAACCTTAACTCATAAGGAATAATAAATATAACGCAGAAGCATTTTAACTAAGACAAATAACTAAAATTGAGAATTTTCATAAACTTAAGTGTCACCCAAGGATTGGTTGTCACGCGTACAAGCAACTAGAAATATAGAAAAATCAAGAAAATACAAGCCCAAACTGTCCTCCTTCTCAAATAGAAGAAGTACAGAAGAAATAGGAACAAAAGAGTCAGCCAGATGACAAACAACTACCTCTCTACGTCTCCTGAGAATCCTCGGCACTTTAGGGTATTTTTATTCATAGCTCGATTTCACCACCTACATAAGTGTAGAAGCAAGGAGTGAGTATCAAAATACCACACGGTATCCAACAAGCGAACTAATAAATGCAAAGTTAAGTAATATAGAATACTGGTACCTTTAACACTCCAATCAAACCCCCCATCATAACATGCATAAACTACTTAGCATGGGATAATCCATAACACTTAATAGGTAGCAATAACAAGAACAATTACACAACCAATCAATGATATCAATAACACATCTGAGGACTCAAGCCTCCACATCACACTTCTTTTGGGAGATGTGTTCTTTGACATTGAGTTTATTAAGTTATTTTAATATGTTTTCCTTCACTATTATCATGTTGGAATGTGGCACCCAATCCAATGTATGTGTCAGAACATGACACCCGATCCAATATATGTGTCAAAATATGACACCTGATCCAATATATGTGTCGGAATGTGACACTCGATCTAATATATTTTTCAAAATGTGACACCTAATCCAATATATGTGTCGGAACGTGACACCCGATCTAATATATGCATCAGAATGTGATACCCGATCCAATATATGTGTTGGAACGTGACACCCAATTCAATATATATATATATATATATATATATATATATATGTATATAAAATTCATTTGTCATTATCAATACTTCTCACTTCATTATCAATGTTTCATCAAGTCTTCTTTATTCAAGGCATCATTTTGAGATTTCAAGTTCAAGATTATAAATGGGTTTAATGATCTTGGGGTTGCAGACCAATCACAATAATATATCAGTCAACCAAATCACAACAATTAAGTATCACTTTAATATCAATAACAAATAATCACTAATTCACATATAATAGACCTCCATCATTAATTCACAAGTCAACTATCAGCATAAGATAACTATTCAATTCAAAATATTTCAATCAAGGCCAACATAAAATCATTCTCAACAGCTCATACAAGAAGTACAAGATTCTATATATTTAACAAAGGTTAAAAAATTTACTTGCCTTAGTTGAATCACGATTAACTTAACACTTTGGCCTTCCCTTTTTGAGTGGAATCCGTAGCACTACAATCTAGTCATATAAATTATTACACCTCAACTTAACTTTAATCCATCAAGATAATTTCATAATAATAATATTTTCATAATTAAGTATGAAAATAACTTATTTATAAAATATCTTATTTAAAAAGACTTGAAAAATAGGGGGAACTTACAAGAATAAAATTGTCGAAACTCTACACGTTAACACACCTCCTTTCAGCTAAAAAAAAACTCTCAAATCAAACACTCTATATTTTTTTCCTTACACGCTCAATTGCTTTCCTCTCTATCCGTTTCTCTCTTGGCCTTTGATGAGCAAATTGCTCCCTTTAAATAGAAGCATAAAGCTTCTAAAGAATAATAGGATATTAATAAATTATTGGGCACCAAGAAAAGTTTATGGCCAATTCACAAAGCAATTTGTTTTGCCAGCCAATGTTGACTCTACTTACAAAGTAGGAAAAATTATTACTAAAAAAAACTAAGGGTCGCTAGACTTATTTATAGTTGTTATAGCAAAAACATGTATATATAATCCTACTTAAAATAGGAATAGAAATGGGAATAGGAATAGTAGTACAAAAGTAAATAGTATCCTACTTAGAAAAAAGATTGTATTGTAGTGTCTATAAATTAGGTCTACGTATATAATGTAGAGACACAATTCAAGAATATTCTTCTCCAATATGTTTTACATGGTATCAGAGCATCTATGGTCCCGGTAGAAATTCAAAGAGCTTCTATTGTCTGTGGGCAGCTATTACTCATATATGTCATCTGTTCGGTCAATGGTTATGTTAACAAAAGTAAGATCAGTGATATATCTATGAATTTAATATTCAAAGGAATAAAACTCAGTTAGATAGGTCATTGTACGTCAATTTTCAATGACTTTCTAGGGTTATTTGTGTCAACCCATATAATGTCAGCGTTTGTGTAGCACCTTGCCATCTTTTCTGTGATTACTTTCTTATATCTAATTTGTGTAGTACAGTGTCATCTTTCGATTAACTATTTTTTCATATTTAATATGTGTAGTACTGTTCCATCTTTTTGGTGACTACTTTCTAATAGTCTATGTGTCTAGCACCGTGCATCTCTTTTGACTACTTCTCATATTCAATTTACATAGTACTGTGAATTTTTTCAAACTATGTTCTCATATATGAGTTGCATAGCACCAGGTGTCTTTTTGGTGACTCCTGAAACTTGATTTGCATAGTTCTATGCATCTTTTAGGTGAATCTTAAATCTAGTTTGCGTAGGGTCATGTCATCAGTCTAGCCCTACCCATATAATTTTACATTTTACTAGAATTGTGTTGTCAATCTGACTCTATCCATATTTCCATTAAAGTATTTTGATCCTATGTGTTTGTCATGTCCATAAAAATTAAAGCCACTATAGAAGTTTTCTCTAAACACAAAATGCGACAATATAAAAAAAATGTATTAAATATGTTGTGTTATATATCCAAAGCCGTCAGAATGACTTAGTCTACTTGAAATAAATATGTGAAATTTTGCGGCTATATGTAGTTCTATTCAAAACAAAAAATACAACATGCACACAATAAATGGGCATTCATTATGAAAAATACAATTCTCCTAAGGGATACAATCTAGTCAAGCTTTTTGGATAGTTTGAAAAATCTCATAAGCTAATAAGTATTTTGAATATGTAAATTTTCTAAATTTATTATAGTATATCAGAATCAATTCTTCATGAAATAAATTTACTAAAACTAGGGAGGATATACCAATAGAGACTATGAGTATACTCATGTGCAATAACAAGCACCACTTATGTGGATAGTTACTCTCAACTTAATTATGAATGGAAGATTGACTAAAGTAGACTTGTTAGTTAGAGAAATTTTGTTAACATTCAATGTTTATTGTGTGATGAAATTAATAATTATTTCTTTCCTGGGTGCATCTTTTTAAGATAGATCTGGGAAATCGTATACGCTAAGAAAATATTCTGTATTAAACTATCCATCGACAATAAAAGCTATAATAAACATTAGAACATGTTAAAGAATACGACTAATGAAGTCTGGAGACTGACACTAATTGAGAGCATGTATCAGATATGTCTAGAGAAGAACGTCGAAGAATCCATAAGTGAAGAATTAAAACTTTGATAAAGATTCAGTCAATCAAATATTTGTTGATGATAATGATAAAAATATTTAATGAAGAATTATGAAAATTTTAAGAATCAAATATCTAATAACCGAAAATTGATAAAGAAAGAAAATAATAATTTTCCAAACAAAAATAAGAAGAAAAAAAAAGAGATATGTATAACGTGTGTGAGCACACAAGTGATTTTTCCTTTTCAAAAATTAAAAAAATGAGAACTACAAAGATTGGGAGAGATAAACTTTGTGTGAACGCACATAAAAATAAAAGTACAATCCATATATGAAGGGCCAAAATTTGAGAAAAGCCACCATCCAAATTTGTCATCTATAATATAGCCTAATTGGTACAGTAGTTTGATTTACCTCTCTTTCTCACTCACTCTCTTTTTGTATGAAACACAATTATATAAATTAGCTTCTAACAATTTAAAACAACGAAAAGACTATTTTTCTTGGACAGTGTCCCCGGAGAAAGTTGGGCCTCTACTTGTAGAATGAGTTGCTCTTTCCATGTTTTTTGGGTTCTCCTCAGGTATGTATTAGACTGGAAGAGTTTTTGTTTTGTAAAATTTTTCTACTGCTTTTTTCATTGAGTTTTAGCTGCTTTAACCGGTAAGAGCCATGATTTTCAAATAGGGTTAAGTAGAAACATGACAATTGCTTATTTGATTTGGGTGATAAGCTACCTTAGCTAAAAAAATTAGAAAAATTGATCGCACCTCTATTTATCTAATTTTTGCTTGGTATAACTTGATCAGAGAACCTATATGTAGCTGATTTCAGTAAATTGATGGGTCATCGTTACGTTACCTAAGCATTTGCTTTAATTAACTATTATTACTCAATATTGAAGCTATTATATGCCTGGAACTTGGATATCCCTCTCTTTGTTAGCTTATTCTGAATCTTCAGGTTCTACTTGTTGTGTAGCATCGTGCATAACATTCATTAGTTTTACATGACCAAGAAATTACTGAAGAAATACATCGTTTTGAGGTATTTATTAAGGTTAATTTAGTAAAAATACTCTCTATTTTCTTGGGATGAGTACTTTTTTAAGATTGAGTATTATTTTTCTGAACTTGAACTTCTAATTGATATTTTAGTATACTTTGTAGGATTTAGAAGTTATTTGGGAAGCATACTTTGTATAGGGAGGAAGTGGAAAGCGAGAAAGAAGGCACCTGACGGGTGCAAGAAGGACTGCCCCTTGCGTCATGGAAAAGGGGTTCCTTCATTCTATAAAGTAATGTTTGACAAAAGTTTCTTACAAGTTTTAGCAAAGTGTGATTCCTTCTTTTAACACTTATTTTTTTGACCTAGTTTAAAGTACGTGTTTTAAATGTATCATTGGTTTTGTCTTTTGATCACCATATTTGTACTGAGTTATTTTTGTAATAATTTTTCTATATGTTGGTAAAATCCTTATGCTTAAACTGAGTGCTTAGGTTGGTCAATTATTGTAGTAGAGTCATGAATCCAGGGGTAGTTCAATACGGTTATAAAATGGTAACTGTCTTAGGCCCTTAAATTTGAGGAGTTTCATGTTTTTAGCAGTAAGATGTTATAGATTTTTTTTAGAAAAAAAATACTATGTACTATTTATAGGAAAAATTACTTTTTTCATATAAAAAGAGCAAATTGTTAGAAGAAGTTTGGCATCCCCAATATATAGATCCGCATCTCCGAATCTTAAAATTTAAATCATGGAGGATCCGACCTCTAGATCTGTATATGTTTCAGACATCCACACCCTAGTTCGAGTAACTTAGAAAGATAGAATTGATTGATTATGTTATCAATTGGAAAGAAATTATCAAAAGAAATCGTTTATAATAGAAACTAACAACTACGGATTTCAAAGATCTAGAAGAATAAACTTTATAAAAATATATATATTAGTTTATTTCTTAAAATTTATAACCTTCTTTTGATTTATGGTTTAGGCTACTAATGTGCTTGAACGATCCCCACATGTGTCACGCCAAATATCTATAAGCTCTGAAACATCATGTTTTCAAAGGATTAATAAAGAATTTTTCAATTGTTATCATGAGCTATTGCGTCTATATTGTGTATAAAGTATATGCTATATTACTCTCCCAAGAAAAGAGGTGATATACAATATATTACTTAAAATCACTTTGCTTGAAGGATTTAAAAGGCCACTTTCCAATTTTCAAAGAGCTTAACACAAAAACTAAAAAAGATCTGCTTATGAGAAACTTTAGCATTCCACGGGTATTTCCGTGGAAAAGCTTTCTATTCATGACAAATTGTTAGGATTCGTTTATTTTATTGTGTATCTTCTGTCAGTTACTTAAAAATCATGCAAGTCTTTAAAGTCAATATTATTCCTGGAATGATCATTCACATCATTCTTGAGTACCTGTCAAAATTTTTGTGTGTAATAAATCATTTATTAATCTTTGAAGCTTCTTAAAAGGAAGATGCTTAACAGTGGTATTGAGGCATTCACATGTTTGTGAAACTTAATTTGTAATGAACTATATATGTTGTTGTTTCTGGTAATAATGCAAATAACAAACCAATTTTCATGCTTTATTTTTCATAGAAAATATCTTGCATAAATGCATTAGTTAGTCGTAACCTTCTCTTTGGACTTTGTGTTATAAGTAATTGTTCTATCAGAACTGAAAAGACTTCTGAGGATGATATATGGTGTTTATTAGTTTTAATATCTGCATTTTCTTTTCAGTTTCCCCTCCAAAGTTTGCTCGATCTATTTCACACCTGACTCAAGTAGACAACGATGGAGGGTACCATGTGTAACCATCATGGTTCACTTTCTACTCAGCAGAGATGCCCTAAATTTTCATCAGACCACGATCTGGTTGTGGGCCACTTGTTTATTTCTACTATGTTCCAGGTCAACACTTCATTGTTCAAATATTTGGACAGAATGCTTGTGAAATGAAGAAGTTCTGCAGTGATATTGTCAATAGAAGAAAAAGAGCAATGACTTACCCTGAAGTAACTATCCCGTCTGAGTTGTTTCAAACAACTGATATAAATACAGTCAAGAAAAAAAGTAAAACATCTGATGAATCAGAGTCTTAAAAGGTCTCATACGAGCCAAATGTCATAGAATTTGCAACAAACGTTGATGCTGAAACTGGAAAGGGTCAGTCAGTGCATTCAACTATTAATGTGGATGAATCATTTTATATGATTGATAGAAATTATTAATATGATCAAAAAGATGACAGGTTGTGCTTGGATCTATCGAGTTTTGAAATGTCAGCAAGCAAACCTCTTGCAGAAGGGAACTAGCAGTCCATTAAAAGGTGACAGTGGAAAGGATAATAATGCTGAAACCAATTTAAAATCACAGGAAGAACCAAATATAAATGCTAAAATTGGAAACTTGGATTCAGAAGCACTATTGTTATCAAAGATTGAGGCTAGAATCATGGAAACCAATATGGTTAGTAGACCAGTAGAGGATATTCCACTACAAGGTCCAACATATAAGAAATCCAACAAAGCATCTTAGTTTAGTAAGCTTCCTGTTGACAAAAAATTGTTAGGATTCATTTGTTTTGTTATGTTATCTTGAATATGGATATTATGGCTATATGCTTGAGCCAGTGAGGGCTCAGCTGAAGATTTGTTTTACTGGCACTATGTTGAGCTTGATCTTAGTCTTGAGCTTGCCAAAATTGTTGGAGTCACACATCGTTTGCTGAGGTTTATGTGGTCTTAGACAATCCTCCTCTGATGGACTAATTTTGGGATTTAGTTAGGCCCAAGGTCCATCGTCTTATGAAATGCAGTTTCAAGTTTGTAGACTCGTGATCACACGGAAGCCTTTTGGTCATTTTGTCTATTTATTTATACCTAAATTTTGTTCTTCTATTATTAGCTTCAACATCTAATTTGTTCTCTTCTCCCAGCAATCACTCAAAAAAGCTTCTTTGGTTTTCATATTTTTGTCATATCCGTCTAATTTCTCAATATTTTGTAAGTTCCTAAGATGTTCTCAAGTTCCCTCATGTGAAAATTTCATTTCTACCTTCCATATTTGGCTTCAACACTATTTTTATTAGCAATATCTATTTCCTAATTAATTGCTTCCCCTCAAAGCAATAGGATGTATTTTGTAATTCTATTTATTATTGAAGTTGTAAATTTATTTTTTTTTGATCATGAGTGATTGAATCCTTAATAGTGATGTCACAACAATCTAGAATTCATAAAGTAAACTTGCTTTATATATGAAGATCTCTTATATTTTGACATCCCATTTCATTGAAAATAGAATGTCATGATTTGGTTGAGACTTAATTAGCTTCCGCTACTAGAGTCCTTCACTGTTGATTCTGCCAACATTTTCCATTTCTGTTTTACTATTTTACCACTTTTTGGTGATATGCTCTGTTGCACAACTTCTCTTTTCAATGACTGTGTTAGTAGCATCGGCATTTTTTTGGCAATCATTCAAGAGGTATTGTGTTTCTTCTTGGTTTATGTTCTAACAATGCCTAACTTCTTTTTCGTCCATTCTAGTCATTTCCACCTCTATTCACTCTATTCTTATAGCAACTTTTCCTTTCATTAGTCCAACTTTTTCTGTTACTCTTCAACAATCAACAAAATCTAAGTCCATCTAAGATTTTCATTCCAGTACCTCTTTGGTGTAAGAAACACTTATTATTTTTTAGGAAATCATCGATAATTTTCACGTGGAGGACTCAACCACCCTTTTCTTTCTGATGATTTTTTTTGTTATTCAGATGATCTTTGAAATCATGTCTTGTTTCAAACAAAGTAATAATAAAACCAACTTTGAGTTTGACTGGCTGTGTTGAAAGTCAAAAGAAGCATAACAATAGTGTAGACTATTCTTAATGATCATGTCCTAAGATATAAATCTCAAGAATTAAGGAACTTCTGTTATTTCATGTGATTCAATAATGTAGAGGTCTTTCGAAAATTGTAAGTAGAGGTATCAATACGAGCTGGCTCATCCCATTCGGGCTAGCTCTTACAGGCTTTGGAGTTTGATAGACCAGGCTGGGTTGGCCCCTTTCTTTATGGGCTAGAAAATAGCTAGGCCAAACCATTTGTATGTGGGTTGCGTGCCTTACCTATCACGACCTAACCTAGGGGCCGTGATTAGTGCCGGATGGGCACCCAGACAAATACTAAACCGGATTTCCATTCACAATAACTAAGGAATTTCTTGAAATTTCGACAGAGTTTCCTCTGTTTTACTGACTAGCCTTACCTGTTAACAGCGAACCCAACAACAACAAACATCACTATACATATATATGCGAGCTGACAAGGTCACCGCTGCGGCAGAGCCGCCCAACAAACGTATCATACAAACAAAGTCACACCAACACAGTTCCCATACCCACATGTATCCACAGACCTCTAAACACACAAACTGGATCATAAGATGGGATAGGGCCCCATCATACCCTCGAACATATATATATACAAATGCAAAGTACAGAAAATAAGAAAACATGTATATAGCAGCGGTCTGCTCCTTAGGCAAGGGAGCACTTCAACGGTAGGTGGAGATCCTAAGAAGACGACTCTCTAACCTGTTTGTCTATACCTGCGGGCATAAACGCAACCCCTGAATGGAGGGGGTCAGTACGAAATGCGTACCAAGTATGTAAAGCAGAAAGTACAAAATATGAACAGAAATAATAATTCTAACTGAATGTATAACTCAAACCTGTATGCAAACATAAATGAATATTTCTCTTTTTAAATCATCAAAATAATGCGTATCGGACCGGAACGATGGAGACCTCCAAACTCTCGCCATACCACAGCCTAACACCAGAAATTTCCAATCTCTGACAACTCCAACACAAGTCCTAACTATAGCCCAAGTGAGCCAAGGCGAACAACAGCCAAGCACTCACATCATAGGATAGGTGAACCAGGGAGACGGTGCCAAGTGTTCACGTATAGTAATGCACAAAGGTGATCATGCCCGTTTATAGAGCCAAGGCGACGGTACCACGCACTCCCGTGAGCCAGGGCTAACTCGGCCCAACACTCACACATCATGATGCCATCCTAAGCCCAGCTTCTTATGTCTCCAAGCTAAGCAAAGTCCGCCAGTGGGCAAACCGACCTGCCGTATCCAACCTACTTCGGAATATATATACATATATACATATAATTATGCATGTGCATGAAATAACCGACTTGGGAACCAAATAACGAGACCAAAAGAGCACGAATAGAGTCGTGAGCATCATATGTATAAAAACTAGTTTCAAAAACTTAAAAATATGTAAATTTATCATTTATGAAATCAAAGAGTTATTCTTCTAAGAATC
>JAOTQJ010034797.1:0-15694 GCA_025642045.1 Solanum sejunctum
AGCTCAAGATCATGAGTTGGGTAATTCTTTTCATGAATCTTAAGTTGTCTGGAGGCATATGCTATCACATTGCCTCTTTGCATTAATACACAACCCAAGCCAACTCTGGAAGCATCACAATAAACTACGAAATCATCAAATCCATCTGGTAGGGATAAGATTAGGGTTGTCGCCAGCCTAGTCTTCAACTCTAGGAAACTTTTCTCACAAGCTTCTGATTATTCGAACTTAGTCTTCTTCTGAGTCAACTTAGTCAAGGGGGCTGAGATAGAAGAAAACCCCTCTATAAACCGTCTGTAGTACCCCGAAAAGCCCAAGAAACTCCTTATCTCTATGGGAGTTGTGGACCTTGGCCAATTCTTTACTGTCTCAATCTTTTGAAAATCAACCTGGATACCCTCACCAGAAACAATGTGCCCCAGAAATGCCACAGACTCTAACCAGAACTCATACTTAGAAAACTTAGCATATAGCTGTTGATCCTTAAGGGTCTGAAGGATAACTCTAAGATGTTCTGCATGCTCTTCCTTACTATGGGAGTAGATCAGGATATCGTCTATGAACACAATAACAAACATATCTAGGTACAGCCTCAACACCCTATTCATAATATCTATGAAAGTCGCTAGTGCATTTGTCAACCCGAAGGACATGACCAAGAACTCATAATAGCTATATCGGGTTTTGAAAGCTGTCTTAGGAATTTCTTTCTCTCTTACTTTGAGCTGATGATACTCAGACCTAAGATCTATCTTGGAAAAATAGGTAGCTATCGAATAAGTCATCAATTCTGGGAAGGGGATACTTATTCTCAATGGTAACCTTGTTCAACTGACAGTAATCTATATATATCCATAGAGAACCATCCTTTTTACGCACGAAAAGAACTGGAGCACCCTAAGGTGAGATGTTTGGTCTAATGAAACCCTTATCTAAAAGATCTTTTAGCTGCAACTTTAACTTTTTTAGCTCCAAAGGAGCTATTCGATATGGAGGAATAGATTTGGGCTGAGTATCTGGAAGAGTGTCTATCCCAAAATGTATCTCCCCATCAAGAGGGACTCCGAGAAGATCCTCAGGAAAGATTTCTAGGAACTTATTCACAATGGGAATAGACTAAAGAGATGGTGCCTCGACACAAGAATCCTAAACTCTGACTAGGTGATATATACACCCCTTGGAGATTAACTTCCTAGCTTTGAGATATGATACAAGCTGACTTTTAGGAATGACTGAGCTACTCCTCTACTCTAGTCATTAGGAAACTAAAATTTGACTACTCTGGTTCTGCAATCTATGGAGGCATATCTAACATGAAGCTAATCTATGCCTAGGATGACATCAAAATCTACCATGTCTAACTCCACCAAATCAGCTACAATAGTCTTATGATAAATGGAGACTGGGCAGCCCCTATAGATTCTTGGGCTAGGATTGATACTCTAGTAGGAGTAGAAACACTAAAAGGCTCAAGAAGACACTCTGGGTTGGCCCCAAACTTTACAGCTACATATGGGGTTATAAAAGACAATATGGCTCCTGGGTCTAATAATGCATAGACATCATGAGTAAAGATTTTAAGTATACCCGTAACCACATCTGATGAGTTCTCCTGCTCCTGTCTGGTGTCCATGGCATACAAGCGGTTTGTACCCCCACTTGTCCCTACTATAGTACCCCTATGAGGTAGCTTACCCTATGGTGCTGAAGAGACTATCTGTGACCTGGTGTCTCTCATATTCTGCTTCCTTATAAGACAATCCTTCAAGAAATGCCCAACCTGACCATATTTGAAATAACCATTCATGCCCTAAGGGACTCTTTGGGATGAGATCTACCACACTTACCACAAGTAGGATAGCGGTTTGATCCTGGAGCTACGATACCCTGTGATTGGCTACCCAAAAACTTGCAGTGCTGTGATCCCTGCTTATTTCTGATCCTCGGTGTTGGTGCACTAGCAGATGAAGGTACTGGTCCAACTATCTTAGGCTATAAAGATGAGTGACCTCCACCTCCAGTCCCTCTCTTACTTAACTCCTGACCTGATGTCTTGGCCCTTTTACTCCTAAAATCCTCCCTATCCTACGTCTTCTCCTCCTCTACCTACTACATATATGTCATCAAATGGGCTATATCCATGTCCCCAATCAGCATTGCATTCCTTCCCTCTCTCTTAGTCATTCAAGAGAGCCCAGACACGAAGAGATCTATCCTAGTACGCATATCTGCTACCATAGCTGGAGCATAATAGGATAACTAAGTAAACTTAAGGCTATACTCTCGTACACTTATATTCTCCTGCTTCAAGTTCAAAAATTCTCTCACCTTAGCCTGCCTCATCTCTTTGGGAAAGTACTTTCCCAAGAAAGGCTCTTCAAACACTGCCCAAGTGACTGTTGGCGCCCCCTCTGCCTTGCTTCTCTTCACTGATCGAACCAAACTCTAGCTACCCCTTGAGCTGGTAGGCAACCAACTCAACCCGATCAGCATCAGCTATATGTATCACCTAAATTACCTTCTGAATCTCCTCAATAAAGTTCTTAGAATCCTCCTTCATATCAGACCCTATGAACTCTGATGGGTTTATTCTTAGAAACTCCCTACTCTGGCGGTATCCGCCCAATCATTCCGGCTATCTATCTGGCGACCTCCCTTAGTAGTGACTGCCTGAGCCAAACTTTGAATGGCCTGGCGAAGCTCAGCATTAGTAATGTCAGCTGGCTGTGGCTACTCAACAAGCACAGCTGGGCCTCTAAGTTCCTTCGAAATTCGGCCAAGCTGGTTTGCGTTCCTTCTGGCTGGGTGTCCTCTGCCCCTGACTGGTCAGTTAGTTCTGCGAGGAGGCATGATTTGAAAAACATGGCGTGAATGCACAAGTTAGAAAGTACTTCATAGAGATATACTCTGAAGCATGAGACAAGGGATAACAAGTAATAATGACACTTCCTAATGTCCTGTAGCCTCCCTATAATAGATGCGGTGAGCTTCACACCCATAATGCGGACTCTACTAGATATGATTCCATAGACTCCCTAGGACTCTTGAACTCTGTGCTCTGATACCAAGTTTGTCACCCCCGAGCCTACACCCTTGACGTGGCCGCACTTTAAAACTATTTTTGGTCCCAAGGAACCACTTGGCCTGGCCAGTTACTCAGCGAAAGACTTAATAATGATGAAAAAGCCATAAAAGCAACAATGATAAGCTAAACTATCTGCATAACTAAACAAGAAAGCTTTTTAAACAATGTCTAAATAACTAGAAACTGAACTACTAAACACCTGGTCTATGAAGCCTCTACTAATACTATCTGAAAGGACTACTGAGACAGGCCCCAAGTACCCAGAACTAGAAATAAAATTGAAAATGAATCTCATGAATCAAAGGAGCCTTGGACTGAGAATAGGCCTCACCAATAAGCTGATAGCTGACAGGTTCTCAATGAAGCGGATGCTGAGAAACTCTGTCACATACCTCTGTATCATAAAATAATGCAGGTCCTAAGAATGTCAGTACATGGTATATACGGTATGTAATATGGCCAAAATATTTAAATCAGAATATCATAATACATCATGAAAGACACAATCATAATAATAAATGAGTTAACAATAATCATAAGACTGGTATGCTGAAAATAACATGCTAAAAATGAATAAGTAAAAACTTACTTTGTTAGCTTGGGGAGTTTCACTAACCTACAACCACCACTATGAGCTTCGTGGTGATACAGTGTCTTGCCCACGTTGCTAGAGTCATCCCGTACTTTGCCAGGGTAGGGACAAATAACTAGGAGATGAATCCATCCTAAAGCTAGGCCATCTCAGTGGCTAATGAGGAAGGTATTGTAGTACTATCCTATCTTATGCTGGCTACATAGTTTATGTGTTTAAGTAATTTATTCTACTCACACCTATATCGGTGCTCAATACTACTCCCAAAATACTTTATATAGTTCATACTTAGTGATCATAAATTCTGGAAATCTTATTGTTCGGGGACTTAGCCCAACTTTTACTTTTCTTAAACCTTTCTCAACTAAATTCTTTAGCTTAAATTCTTTAGCTCATACTTAGTTTATGTCTTTCTTTTCTTGAAGTATTATCAAGATTTTCAAGAAACTTCAATAATCACAAATTTTGTGAAAAAATGGATACAACTTGATAACAATACTTTGATTACGTAATATAAAAGTCAAGAACTATAGTATTCATCAGAACTCTATGTCTACCATAGAAATTAACATGCTTTCACAAAAGTTAGGGGAACTTAATCTCTCTAGTTCTTGAAAGTTCAAGAGTGAAATAACTTCTATCTCTGAAAATATACTCAAAATAGTAGGTTTAAGATGGCCTTACATAACTTGGAAGAAATTTCTTGAAGAGTTGGAGAAATTCCTAAGCCATACTATCGTTTCTTGGATTTCCTGAGCGTAAATTCTTGAAAAAGGTTCGATTATATGAACGTATGAATGAGAAATAATGCATTTTTTTAACTTATTTCGTATTAAAAAATGACTTAGTTTAGGATATGAGGTGTGAAAAAGTCAAATTTACCCCTCCCCTTAAAAAACTAAAATTGTCCCTGTACTACACTAGTGCACGACGCGCGCTAGTGTGTTTTAGCACACTTTCCCGAATTTTTCAACTTTTTAAAATTTTGGAGAAAACCCCAAGTGTGGTTTCGCGTCTACTCCATGTTACGGAAGGAGTGGGAAAAACCAACTATTTTGAGCTCACTTGAACAAAAATAAATCGCATTTTTCAAGTTTTGTCGAGTCGAGGCTATTTTTTGACTCAATTTTTTACACTAATCGCAAATTCAATCTCGAATTTGCAAATAGAGCAAGGGAAGACATGTTATACGCAAGGTCAATTCTAGGGGTATTTTCTTCCTTTCACGAGGTGTTACAGCTAAGGGGTATATTTACCATCCTGTGAGTTAAATCTGATGATGTTGAGTCTCCAACCCTTGAGTTAGTTTTGATCATGAATGAGTTTCCAGAAGTATTTCTTCAGTATCTACCCAGAGTCCCTTCTAATAGGGAGATTGATTTCAGGATTGATGTTCTTCCTGATACCCAGCCTATCTTAATTTCACCTTATAGGATGACCCCTGCTAAACTGAAAGAATTGAAGGAACAGTTGAAGGATTTGTTAAAGAAGGGTTTCATAAGGCTGAGTGTTTCTCCGTGGGGTGCTCCTGTCCTATTTGTGTGAAAAAAGATGGATCTCTCAGAATGTATATTAACTATAGGCAACTGAAGATGGTCACCATAAAGAACAAGTATCCTCTCCCAAGGATAGATGACTTATTTGACTAATTTTAGAGTGCCTCTTATTTCTCAAAGATAGACCTCGGATCTAGTTACCATCAGTTGAAAGTAAGGGAATTTGACATTCCAAAGACAGTCTTTAGGACTAGATATAGCCATTTGAGTTCTTGGTCATGTCCTTTGGGTTGACAGATACACCTGCAGCCTTTATGGACTTGACGAATAGAGTTTTCCAATAGTATTTGGATATGTTCGTGATTGTGTTTATTGACGATATTTTAGTGTATTCAATAGATAAAGAGGAGCATGCAGGTCACCTCAGAATCATCCTTCAGATTCTTAAGAACCATGAGTTGTATGCAAAGTTTTTGAAATGTGAATTTTGGCTTAAATCTATGGCTTTCCTAGGCCATGCTATCTCTAGTGATGGCATTCGAGTAGACGTTCAAAAGATTGAAGAAGTTAAGAACTAGCCCAGATCAACCTCTCCAACTGACATAAGGAGTTTCTTAGGTTTGGCAGGCTACTACCGTCGATTTATTGAGGGATTTTCTTCCCTATGCACACCATTGACAAAGTTTACTCAAAAGAAGGTCAAGTTTCAGTGGTCCGACGAGTGTGAAAAAAGTTTTCAAGAGTTAAAGACTAGACTGACTACTGCACCAGTCCTAACCTTGCCTGATGGAATAGAAAATTTGTGATCTATTGCAATGCTTCGAGAGTTGGATTAGGATGTGTGTTGATGCAAAGAGGAAAGGTGATAGCCTATGCTTTAAACAACTTAAGATTTATGAAAGAATTTATCCAACCCATGATCTTGAGTTAGCGGTGGTGGAGTTCGCACTTAAAGTCTGGCTTCTTGTACAAAGTGCATGTGGATGTGTTTACTGACCACAATAGCTTGCAGCATATCTTCAGTCAGAAAGAGCGCAACTTGCGACAGAGAAGATTGTTAGAGTTCCTTAAGAATTATGACATGAGCATTCTCTACCATCCAGGTAAAGCCAACATTGTTGTTGATGCTCTTAGTAGGTTGTTAATGGGCAGCACAACCCATATGGAGGAGGGAAAAAAGGATCTAGGTAAAGAAGTGCACCGGTTAGCTCGATTAGGAGTCCAACTTGAGGAGAATTATGAGGGAGGAGTTAATATCCAGAATGGGTCTATTTTACCCTAGATATAGAGATTCCTACTTGGAAGTGGGAAGATATTAATATAGATATTGTGGGTAGGTTGCCCAAGACTAGAAGGGGTTTTGATTCTATATGGGTTATGGTTGATAGTATGACAAAATTGACTCACTTTCTACCGGTTAAGACTACATATGAGGCTGAAGATTATGCTAGGTTATACACTCATGACTTGATGAAGTTGAATGGGGTTCCTTTATCCATCATAACGGATCATGGTTCACAATTTATTTCACACTTTTGGAGGTCTTCCCAAAGAGGTCTTGGAACCAAGGTAAAGCTTAGTACGACCTTTCACCCTCAAACGGATGACCAAGCCGAAAGAACTATCCAAATACTTGAGGATATACTTAGGGATTGTGTATTCAAGCTTAAAAGTAGTTGGAATGATCATCTTTTATTAATTGAGTTTGCATATAACAATAGATATCATTCTAGTATTGGTATGGCTCCTTTTGAGGCTCTCTATGGTAGACGTTTAGATCATCAGTTGGGTGGTTTGAAGTTGTTGAGGTGGCTCTATTGGGACCGGATCTGGTTATGGATGCTATGGAGAAATTAAGAACGATAAGAGAAAGGTTGAAAACAGCCCAAAGTCTCCAAAAGTCTTATGTCGATGTGAGGAGAAGGGATCTTGAATTCAAGGTTGGTGATTGGATTTATTTGAAGGTGTCACCCATGAAGGTTGTAGTCCATTTCGGTAAGAGGGAAAATTTAAGATCTAGATATGTAGGTCCTTATAGGGTGATTATAAGGATTGGTAAGGTGGCCTACGAGTTGGATTTACCTAGAGAAATGGAATTGGTTTATCCGGTCTTTTATGTGTCTATATTGAGAAAGTGTGTGGGTGATCTTAATGCTATTGTGATTCTTGATATTATGGGGGTGGTTGAATACAACTTGACATATGAAAAAGTTCTAGTAAAGATCTTGGATAGGTAAGTGAAGAGGTTAAGGAACAAGGAAGTTACTTCCGTTAAGGTCCTTTAAAGGAACCAACAAGTCGAAGGTGCTACTTGGAAGGCCGAAGCAGATATGCAAAAGCGCTACCCTTATCTTTTCCACTCCATTCAATCCTAAGGTATTTATCTAAGTCCTTTATATGATTTCAAGTCTTAAGTTCAGCCCTCATGTCATTGCATATGTTCATGTTTAAATTGACAAGTTCATGAAGATTTTACACTTATGCTGAGATTTTTGAGATGATGTTTAAGTGTATTGTTGCATCCTTATGTGGGCTAAAATTTTCATGTTTACATCTCTCATATACGTTTCTTTGACATTCAGGGATGAATGTTTCCAAGGAGAGATATTGAAACGACCCCAAAAAGTGCCCAAAAATGTGCCTCGTAAGTGTCCAAAATTATAATTTTCATATATCTCAAAATTTGTGCGTGATATCAAAAATTCGACTTCATATTCTTGTTCATGGGGTCAAATTGAGTGATAAATAGGTCTAAACCTGATTTAAGAGCAACTGTATTAAAATTTGAAATTGCAAAAATGTGATTTCCAATGAGGTTTTCACGTACAAGGTGCGACGCGCCAAGGGCGCGCCTCAGTTCATTTTGCGTGCTATTTTCAAGCTCGGTTTAAGACTTTTGGGTCTTGGGCCTAAGTGTTCCCAAACGTGAAAATACCTATACTTAGTCATATTTCCCTCTCATATCATTCAAAACATTCCCTAATACTCACTCAAACACTTAGCCAAATATTTCACTCCTAGATTTAAGTCCCAAAACTCATCCGGATCTTAAGGTTCTCATTTAAGATTCAAGTCTCCATCTCCAATCTTCTTCAAGGATTCTCCAAAGTCAAGGTATGTGGATTTCTTTTACCCATGATACTCAGGCTCTCTTTTACCTACAATTATATGATTTAGAGTTGATTTACTCATTGGTCTTATCTATTATGAATTTCACTGCACACTATGTTGGGGTTTATGAAATGGTGATTATTTTAATATGTTTTGAGCTATGAATATAAGATTTAATATGAGATTTGATAAAGGGCTTTGATGTATATTGCTTGAGGGTGTTACCAAGTATCTATTAATGGTTTTACACCAAATTTTCTAGCATGATTCCACTCTTGAATTTCATGATTTTACATTAGCACTACACACCCGCCAAGTGTTTGATGAAATATCCGGTTATGATTTCTTGAGGAATTGAAGGTCCAATACATATCTTATGAGTTAAATGACTTTATGATGATGAAAGTACATTGCATATATGTTAACTTCATAATGAGCTTTCATAGTGTTATGAGACAACCAAGCCTAGCTCGGGGGATTGTAGGCCCGGGTAACCACATCGAGGGGTTGGTACTTGGTTGCCTAGTATGGGAGGTAGTAGGCCCGTATAACCACATCGAGGGGTTAGTAACTTGGTTGCCTATACAGGGGTTAGTAGGCCTATATAACTATATTGAGGGGTTGGTACCTCATTAACCACATCGAGGGGTTTGTACCTTGGTTGCCTTGTACGGGGGTTAATAGGCCCATTTAACCATATTGAGGGGTTGGTACCTCATAAGCCATATCGAGGGGTTTGTACCTTAATTGTCTATATGGATGGTCACTTGCTACACATGTATTTTGTCCTATATAAGTATGTTTTACTTCAAATATCATTCATACATGCCACATTGTTATTATGCTATCTATTGGATATTATTATGCATTTTGGCTATGTTGACTATCTATTGTTGCATTGCATTCTACATACTTATTACATTCAAACGTACTAATGCATACTCTATGCCTACATGATGTTACTATGTAGGAACTGGAGCCTCGCTTGATCGTACTCCTCTACGTAGCTAGTAAGATTTCTCCCAAGCTTGTTCTTGAGTCTTCCATTTTAGGAACGATGTTTATAATATTATGCTATGTTCTAAGACTACCTTTCTTTTATGTATGTATTGACTATGAGGGTAAGCCCGGTTGTTTGTCTTAGCCCCCACTCTTATCTAAGTTGAGGTATTGTTGGACATGATATGTATTATGCTATGAGCTTTGGCTCTCCCTTGACTCTTGTTAACTATAATATGAAAGATGTCCCTTAGCCTTGGTAATCCTTATTTACTATCTCTTGTTGTTATTTTATTGCTTTCGCAATCAAGGATGTATAATGATGTGCTAAGAGGCTTGCTTGGGGTCCCTTCGAGTTCCCCTTACGTTGTGTCATGTCTAGGCCCTAGGCTTGAGTCGTGATATGAACAAGGACAAGAGATTCTTTTATGTTCATGATAAGAGTCCTCTTATTAATACAATGAGGTTGAGAAAGCTCACTGGCCTTAAGGCTGGCAACTTTCCTCTCACATACCTTGGTTGCCATTCTTTTATGGTAGAAGTAACTCCTCTTATTTTGAAGGACTCTTGGGCAAGGTTGCTAGGAGAATTAAAAGTTGGCATTGCAGACTGCTTTCATATGGTGGTACGCGTAGACTTATCAATTATATGCTCTTCTCTATCCCCATGTACCTCTTGTCCATGGTGAATCCTCCCAAGAAAGTCTTTGTGCCATTACACAAGATCTTTGCATCTTTCTTCTAGAGTAAGGTGGGTGGGGAGAGAGGCAAGCATTGGGTAAAATGGGAGGATCTTTGCCTCCCTTTTAAAAAGGGAGAAATCAATTATAGGTCCCTCTATGATACCTCCAAAGCTCTCTTTGCTTAGCTCTGGTGGAGATTCAAGACATCTATGCACTTCTTATAGAGCTTCTTTCTTTGGACCAAGTATTGTAAGAAATCCCAGCCCCTCATTGTATCTTGCAGGGTTGGGTCTCAAGTGTGGAAAAAATACCTGCCTTCTCTAGAAATGCAGGTATGTTAGGGGTTTTAACTTCGACTTTGGATTATTCTTCAAAGCCTGCTTCATAACCCCAACTCTTCCATTGAAGTCAGAGATCAAATGGACTATGACATTTGGTGGCAGCTCAGGGGAAGCTCTATGAGCTTTTTGTCTGACAATTGGACCCAACAGGGTGCCTTTTACTTCCTTGTAGAACAACCTAGGAGAGAGGAGATTGAAGTTAAAGAGCTTATTCTGAATGAAGATTGGGACATAGGGAAGTTGAAGGTGTTGTTGGGTGAGGAACTTACAGAGAAAATTATTTTTGATATCTCACCAACAATCTTTGATGAAGCAGATGCAGCATGGTGGATTCCCCAACCTAATGGGCAATACACTACAAGCTCAGCCTTTCAAATTTTAAGGAGTGGAAGGGAGGAGATTTGGTGGATGGATCACTTATGGGTCAAAGGCATTCCTTTCAAGATTAGCTTCTTCCAATGGAGAATCTGGAAAAAAAGGATTGTCACTGAGGACAATCCTAAAAGAATGAGGATTAGTCTAGCATCTAAGTTCTACTGTTGCACTGATGGGAGAGCGGAATCTATGATATACCTTTTCTAACAAACCTAATAACATCTATGCTATGGAGGTAGTTTATTTTCTGTGCAGGTCTTACTATGGACAAAAGTCATCTACAACAGCAAATTACTAAATGGTGGTGGTATGAGAAGACTTCCAGACTACAACCCATCATGAAAGCAATCCCTCAGATCATTATGTGGCTTCTATAGAGGAGAAGGAGGCTCAAGAGACATGGTAAGGACATGTCTTTTGACTCACTGGTGTATCAATGTCATCAATTGATATATTATATGACAAGAGTCAGATATCTTGGAGTGGGATCCTCTCTTCTTTATAAGCCTACAAACCTAGACGTTTCCACCTTCCTATCAAATGGATCCCCCCCTTCAAGTTATGTTAAGGCTAATACTGATGGTGCTAGTAGGAAAATTCTTGGCAAGAGTTTCTGGGCCTTTTGTATAAGAGATCATCATGGGAATCTCAGATTTGCTGTTGCTGGGGAGTTGGGTCATCTTACAAACCTAGAGGTAAAAACATGGGCAGACCTATTTTGTGTAATACATTGCATTTCTCTTAACTACAGCTATATCATGCATTTCTCTTAACTACAACCATATCATAATTGAGACAGATTCTTTGGTTCTTCAAAAGGTTATCAGTGATATGTGGCAGATTCTTTGGACAATCAGAGAATAAATTGAGAAAATTAAAAGGTATCTACAACAATTACAGGCTACTATTCAGCAAATTTTCAGAGAAGTTTATGTTTGCAGACAGTCTAGCTAGCTATGTACTAGAGGGGAGGGACATATTGTATAAAGCAATTTTCATGACCTTTCAGTGCATAGCAAGAAGATAAGTAACTACGACAAGTCCCAAATTTATCATTTACAGATCAAAATTTATCAAACCATATGGGGAATAATTACATGCACCAAAGATAGGGGGTAGGAGCTACTATGTTCACTTTACTTACTTAGTCATTTTCACAAACTACTCCTACATAAATATCAGGTTAGCTTCACAAAACTTTCCCATCTAAAAAGAAGGGTTCGACTTCAGATTTGGGTTGTCCTATGCAGTTAATCGACATCCACAGAAGCAGTAACCATCAAAAAGGGCCTATCTATAACAAGATAATGGATTTGGCCAGAACATAGGGCTATGAGTCAACCAAATACACAAGTAGCATGCTACTCACCAAAGTCTTCGTCTTTTTCGTCCAGAGGGCTCCACAACAAAAAAATACTCCTCATCCTCCAAATTTTCACCACATCAGTAGAAACCACAAAGATGCAACAAAAATAGTTCATAGTTACACGATTACTTTACTTTGTATAGAGGATCTTCCCCTTCTATCTTTCAAATAGCTATGGATGATTGATCACCCAGAAGAACTTGAGTCAGAACTGCTCATTTTTCAAGGCCTCAATATACATTCCGCGTGTTTGGTAAGATTGTCTTTGGATAGTGAAAGGACGATAGTTGGTAGGCATAAGTGTAGATATCTATGGGCCAACCTTTTTTGGACCCCTTTCTCAGATTATGTACATGCTCTTTTTTGGAAATAAAATGGCCCAAGGACAAATTTAAATTTATTTTTTTAAAAAAAAAAGAGATTTGGTGTTATATTACTAAACAATTGATGGGGAAGAGTGTAAAGAAGTATTACTTGAAGGTTAGATTAGCAAAAGTGGTTTATATTTATGAATTGATATAAATGCGAGGGTGTTCCATCAGAAAGCTAGGAGCATGGACGAACCCCTGCACAAATTACAAATTAATCTCTGTATTAGAGTCAGGAATTATATGGAATTATGTAATCGTATAAATGGACTATTGTTTTTCCTTTGGGTTTGTGTTTGTCACTATAGGATTGTAGGTTGATGAGTTTTTTTCTAAGATAGGATCAAGTATGGTACAATTTTTCTGGGTATGTATCGTTGAATGAGTGATTAATAAAATTTATTAAGAATTAATAAAAATGAAGAAAGAAGAGTATTGCAATCTTAAGGACCTTTTAATTTGTTTAATATCAATATATTTATGTTTATGTTTGACAAAAAAATTGTGCATGTTTGAGTGTTAACATAAATAGAAAATTTTTTGGCATCTAAAATCATGATAGTGACTATGTAAATTGTCCTTTTCTTATTTTATACTTCATGATGATTTTGTTTGTCTTAGAGTAGAATACAACTGTCTTAAGTAAGAATTGGTTATGAGAGGTTACATTTTTCTATATACATGTGTTGTATCTTTTGAGTCACTATTATATAATTGTCATACTCATACTCTGGTAAATAATACAATTCACTAATGTCATTATCCAAATCTAACAGTATGCCATGACAAAATATTTGACAACTCCATATAATGTCAATTCCATAAGTTATAGCATGCAAATAATATGAATAAAAAAAAGAGGGGATCTATCAATATTCACAATATATTCTCTTGTTTATATTCAAACAACCTAGGACCAACACTACAGTAATTTATTGTACAGTAAGAATCACTGCTTGTACTACAATTTCTTATATTTTTTTATTAGCTGTGGGGGGAATAGCTATCATCCATACCCATTCTACATTGCACTAACTTGTTATACAGTAAGCATCATTGGTTGTGATATAATTTTTTACATTTTTTCATTGGATGTGTTGGGAACAGTTGTCATCCACATTAATTCTTATTAAACTATACTATTACATGTGTTGATTCTTCAATATTATTCACCTTTTCTCCATTTTTATCTTTGGCTTATATACTCTACATATATTCTTCCTTCGTCCTCACAGATAAATGAAAAAAAAATTAGAAAAGCTTTTGTATTTTGCTTCATCAGTAGCTGCAACTTTTTTCGCCAAAAAATTGAAGGCTCTACTAAGCTATTGTCCAGTTGTCTTGGTGACTGAAATAATTCTGATTTCTGTGTCGTTTTGATCTTTATCTTACTATCTCTATCTTGCCGTCTGAGATTTCTTCAATTCTGTATGTATAAAGAGACTCATAACTATGAAATGGATTATTCAAAGTTATTGCATATGAGAAAATTCTCTTCACTCTCTTGAATTGTTTTCTCCGAGTAAATTTAGTAGCATGAGTGCATATGCTTGACAAAGTAGCCTTCTTAAGACAAAAAACAACAAAGCTCCTCAAATTTCTAAATTTTAGTTTAATGCACTAGAGGAACCTTCGTTTGCACATAATATATTTGATGAAAGTCCCCTTCAAATTGTTAAAAGAATGATCCTTTGACTTTTGTTAGAGTTAAATATATTTGATAGATATTTTTGGAATGTATATTTGAAAAGTAGATATTTTGTTTATATTTTTGGAATGTATATTTGGAAGGTAAATATTTTGTTTATATTTAGTTCCTTAGAATTAGGCTAGTCTCACGCCTAATTGAAGGCTTAGCTTTATATATATTCGGACTTTGCATATTGTTGATGGTCAAGAAAAATATTTCCCTTCTATCATGGTATCAGTTGCTTAGGGTTTGTCTTCTCACTTCCATTTGCCCTTCGCTACAACTCTCTGTCCACCGCTCCTCTCTTTCTTCTCTGTTCTTTCCTCTATTTATTTCAGCCTCCAAAAAATATCGGATAACAAATCCTTGTTTCACCCTGTATTCACCATCACCAACATCAAGACCAGTGTTCCCATTATTCTTGAGATAGAGAACGTTTCTTATTCTATGTGGGCAGAGCTTTTTTAAAATTCTCACAAAATTACACAGGGTCCATCATATCATCCCTCCTAAAACCAAGTCTCCTCCCCCTTCTACTGATGAAGCGAAAGACCTTTGGTCGACCTTGGATGCCACGGTTCTATCATGGATTTATTCTACAATTTTTAGGGACCTATTGCAAACTATAATCAAGCCCGATGCCACGGCCATGGAAGCTTGGGATAGATTGCGTGATATATTCCAAGACAATCAACATTCCTGTGCCGTTGCTCTAGCATAAAAGTTCTCTTCTACTGCTATGGAGGACTTTCCAAATGCTTCTGCATGCGGCCAACGTCTTAAATCCCTTGCGGATCAATTAAAAAACATTGAAGCTCAGGTCTCTGATAGCCGTATCATTTTTCAAATGGTCGGTGGACTCACCAAGCCTTACCGTGGTATAGGCACTTTAATTATACAGGGTAATCCTCTACCCTCTTTCTATAAGGCTTGATCGATGTTGATCTTAGAGGAGGCCAGCATGGCCAAGGAGGCAGCCATGGAATCTGCCTTGATGGGCATGGCGCATGACAATGGTCCGGGTACTTCTGAGAAATCAGGTAGTTCAAAAAAGAAACACAGTGATGGTTCAAACTTTGGTGGTCGAAAAAAAAGTGGTGGTCAGAAAACTACTAGTGGTGGTTGCGGCAACTCAGGCTCTGGTGATGGAAAAGGTGGTCAGATGGGTGGATACTCTAGCTCGAGTGGACAGCTGGCACAACCCCCACAATGGCAGCAGTACCCTTGGAAGTGGCCTTGGCCCGTACCTCCCTGCCCTTATCCCACAAGGCAGACCAGTTTATTGGGCTCAAGGCCATAACAGCAGCAGGCTCCTCCTCCTTTTGGGCATTCTGGTTCATACACTCCCACAGACACTGAAGCCGCAATGCACACTATGTCTCTGCAGCAACCTGATCTGGCTTGGTATATGGACACCGGTGCAACATCTCATATTATTCCTCTACCGGTAATCTCTTGTCATATTTTAATTTGAGCAATCATCCTAATCATAATATTATTATTGGTAATGGACACACTATTCCAATTCTTGGCTATGGTCAATCTAATCTATCTTCCTCGTGTCAATCCCTTTCCTTGAAAAATGTTCT
>JAOTQJ010034827.1:0-15692 GCA_025642045.1 Solanum sejunctum
ATCCATGTATACCTCCTCCTCAAGATTTCCATGAAGAAAGGCATTTTTGACATCTAGTTGATGCAGACTCCATCCCAAATTTGCAGCACAAGATAGAAGAACACAAATAGAATCCATCTTAGCTACAGGGGCAAAAGTCTCCTGATAATCCATGCTATAAGTCTGAGTAAAGCCTTTGGCAATAAGTTGTGCTTTGAATCTTTCAATAATTCCATCTGCATTTTGCTTGATTGTAAACACCCATTTACACCCTACTGTTTTCTTTCCAGCTGGCAACGGAACCAATGCCCATGTCTCATTTTTCTTGAGAGCTCTCATCTCCTCGTTCATAGCCTCTTTCCACTTAGGATTCATGCCAGCCTCCTTCCAACTCTGTGGAATAGAAACGGAAGATAAAGAGGACAAAAAAGCATGATATGGAGGAGATATTTTCTCATAAGACATAAAGTTAGCAATAGGATATTTTGTACAAGTCCTCACTCCTTTTCTGAGAGCAATAGAAATGTCACTATTTTCAACATGAGGGACAGATTCAAGAGTATCATTACCTAGATCTGGAACATGAAGAGGAGGCGATTGCCTTGGTAGTACCTGGATGGATTGTTCTCTTAGAATCTGATTTTTCCTTGTAGAAACCATACCAAAATCTCTCTGAGGTATAAATGGGTTTTTTCTCTCCCTACTAGCTTCTGTTTGACACTGTGAAGAAATTTCTCCCTCTTCCTCACTTAGAACCAAGGGTACACTGGGAAGAGGAAGTGGAAAAGAGAAAGACTGTTCAAAACCACGGGACATCTCTTCACCAGATAGCTCCACCTGAAGAGATAGAGGAAAATAGGCCTCTGTTTCTCGGAAGTTAACATCTATAGTGATAAATATTTTACGGGTAGGAGGATGATAGTATTTATATCCTTTCTGAGATGTAGAATAACCAAGGAAGACACACCAAAAAGCAAGAGGATCAAGTTTATCCCAGGATGGGTTAGAATTGTGGACAAAACACACACAACCAAATACTCGCAGAGGTAGGGAAGTGGGTAAAGAAGACTTCAGGAGGAGCGAAATGGGTGTCTTAAAATCAAGAACTTGTGAGGGGACTCGATTAATGAGGTATGAAGCTATAGTAACAGCATATGACCAGTAGATTTTGGGAACATGCATACTAAACATGATAAAACGAGTGACATTAAGGAGGTGGCGGTTTTTTTCGTTCGGGAATCTCATTTTGTTGAGGAGTGCCAACACAAGAGGTTTGGGGAAGGATGATATGTTCATCGAGATAGGAGCAAAAACTCCCATCGATGTATTCAGTCCCATTATCTCTACGAAAAATTTGAACTTTAGCATTGAATTGAGTGCGAATCATGGCATGGTATGACCGAAAATAAGAGAAAGCCTCATTTTTTGTTCGGAGGAGATAGACACAAGTGAGTCTTATGCAGTTATCAATAATACCATTGTCACTGTAAAAGTGACAGTATTTAAATCCATCTATAGATGTATGACGACAAACCTATAAGTCAGAATGGATGATAGACAAAGAAATATCACTTTTATTTAAACTCAAAGGATAATTTGCACGAGTATGTTTTGATAACTCAGAGACATCACATACAAAGGTTTCTTGAGTGAAATTCTTTGCTAAACTAGGAAATAAAGATGACAAAACCTGAAATGAAGGGTGCCCTAACCGCTGATGCCATTGGTGGAGGAGGGAGAGACTATGTGTCTAAGTAACATGAGCTGAAGAATGAGGCAAATTTGAATCCAAGTAGTACAATCCATCCTGTACTCTACTAGTAGCAATCGTCCTCCCTATGCCCAGCTCCTGAAAAATACAATAGGTGGAAAAGAAAGTAACAGAATAGTTAAGTTCTAGACAGGTGCGATAGATAGAAATAAGATGTGCACACAAATTAGGAACATGTAAGACAGAAGACAAGGAAATACTGGGAGTCCACTGGATGAAACCTTTGCTAGCAATGGAAGAAAAAGATCCATCTGCCACTTTTATTTTTCCAGATACAGGAGTGTAAGAATCAAAGACCTCAGATGAACTAGTCATATGCTCATTTGCACCAGAGTCAATTACCAAAGATAAACCACGGGGTGCCATAGAAAGAGCACATATACCTAACTGAGTGTGATAGGAGGTGCCAGAGAAAGTAGGAGGTGAAGCAATTTGTTGCTGAGCAATTAATTTTTGAATCTAAAGAAGTTGCTCGGGAGTAAAGTCACTAGTAGAGTTAGAAGGTGGCGAAGTTGGTAATTCTTCAGACAAATGAGCTTGTGGTCATCATCCAGATGAGGAATGATTCTTTCTACCTCGGCCCCTGTTACCACGCTCCTTGTTGAATTTCTCACGGAGAATGGGATGCAAAACAAAACACATTTCCTTCATATGACCTGGTTTTTGAAAATGATCACAAAAAGGTCAAGATTTGTCAGAAGTTGAACGTTCAGAAGTGCTATGAGAGACAAGTGTTGAACGTTCAGAAGTCGCAGGAGGCATCATAATAGTAGATCGACTCTCCTCGAATCAAATCATAAAAAAAGCCTTCTCTAGGGAGCGAAAAGGGACCCGACCAAGAATCTGAGCTCAAAATGGATCATATATCAAATTTAATCCATATAGAAAATCATATATTCTCTCCTTCCGTAGATCCAATTGAAAGCCGGCAAGCTTAGATACATTTGAGATTCGACAGGTGCGATAGTAATCCAGTTGTTTCCAAAGATGAACAAATTCTGAATAATAAGCTATTACAGAAAGATTACCCTGACGAAGATCTCTACTTTTCTTCCTGAGCTCAAAAGCCTGAGCATCATTGTTAGTTTGAGAAAAAAGAGCAGCAAAAGCATCCCAAATTTCCTTAGACGTTTTGAGTTTCATAAATTATGAGCAAATACTCGATTCCATGGAGTGATAGAGCTAAGATTTAATGACCGCATCTTTAGACATCTACTTGGTAGGACTCACCTCATTCTCAGATGTAGTAGTACATCCAAATAACCAGCAAGTTCATAAGCATGAATAGAGACCATAAAACTATCACTCCAAGAATCAAATTATGGTCATTCAGTTTTTCATTAGTTACTTGAAGATTTGGGGTAAGGCAAAGGCCACTACCAACCATTGAAGTATTTGACACACTAACTTTACTGGATTCTTCAGCTATAATATACTAACTAAACCGATATAATATCAAGGAGGAAAAAGTAACTGACCAACCACAAAGCCACAAATTTCTGAAATAACAATTTCAGGCTGAGCAAGACTGATCGAAAGACTAGAACAATCACATCTTCAGGACCTGAGAACACTGGGAATAGCTTCAGGGGATCATTTTGAGTCGTATAGGACAAATCGCGGGAGGTATGGAGGTCGGGAGGGCGGCGCGTGGAGCACAAGCATTAACGAGGCTCTGAGAGGAAAGGACGCGCGTGGAGGCGCATGGAGAAATATCCGGCATTGGAGTTTGAAGGGTTGGCCGAAAAGGGAATCCCACACTTATCAGTGGTGGAATTTTTCTAATCGAAGGTGTGAATAGTAATGTGAAGATGAAGAGTAACCTCAGAGGGTGAATAGTGACATGAAGATGAACAATAACCTTACGGCTCTGATACTATGTAGAGAAAAATAAAGAAAAAAGAATACAAATGCTTTACGAGGTTTGTCAAGTGGTTTGTAGAGAAAAATAAAGAAAAAAGAACACAAATGATTTACGAGGTTCAGCAAGTGGTGCCTACGTCCTCGGGCTAAACTCTCTATACTTTTTATTATATTTTTGAGAGGTATGGCATTAGATCAATATATACAGGAGCTTGGGTCTCTTTACAAGGCAGCTGAATATTTATAAAATATTTGATTGGCATTATATCCCTATAATTGAGGATTCTAACAATCATATCCCTATAATTGAGGATTCTAACATTGTGCTTAGTTGGCAAACCCTGTTGTAAATATTCCTTGTAAATGAAGGGATAGCGATTTCTGTAAGTGCATCCTGTTATGTACCTCTCTGGACAACTCTTATGTTACTGATGTTAGTATCATCAAAAATTATATTTTGTTGATATGTGTAGGCTAGTGATCTGATGTTTATCTATGTTGAGGATCCTCCTAGCCATGCTGGGCAATTGTGAAAAGGAACTAAATTGTTGCATGCCTTCTTGTTTAGCAGTATTAGCTTATAATCTGCCAAAGTGTTTGCCTCTCTGAAAATGTGATGTATTTGTATGTTGATTGTCTCTATTATGCACTGACTGTCCTCTACTATTTACATGATTTCCCACAGGATTTTTCACTCCTTCAGTATGATTTCTTTAATGCTAGGGAGTCTGTTTTGTACTTTGCAATACTATAAGGCCTTCAAAATAGTTATTGCTTCTGCATAGATACTGGTGACTATTCTTACATTTCTTGACTTAACATAGATAAGGTTACCAAACTCATTCCTTACTACATTTCTTGACTCGATATAGATATGGTTACCAAACTCATTCCTTACTACATTTCTTGACTCAATATAGATAAAGTTATGAAACTCATTCTTTAGGCAAAAATCATAGGAGCTGATGCTTGGTTCCCTTTTTACTAGCTCTATTAGTGTTTACTTTAACCTAGCCTAGATCTAGGACCTTCCAATTAACAACCCTGCACTGTAGGGGCTGGCCTCTTCCTTTGTAAAAACTCAAAGCAATCATTCCAAGGCAGAGGCCCAATTTTCAAGTGTGAAACAACTTAGTCGTTATATTAGATTCCATGGGATCCTTCACATTTTATTGATGGATATTGTGTGGTGTCTAGATTCTTATTTACTTGGTAAGCACTTGATTGTATCCTCCTTTCTTCCTTTTGTTCTTACTGTGAATCTATCTGTAGGCGATGCTAAAGTAGAGTGCATGAGAAGCTCTTTTACACCTTTCCATAAAGTGATAAGGTCTTCTACCAGGTTATACACATCCAAAATATCCCCAGATTTACCCATTTTGCCGAGTTCTTTTATTGGCTGACTAGAATAGTCTAGATAGCATTTCACTTTTTTATTGCCAAAGAAGACCATTGCAAATATCGTTGTTGTGAAAACTATATGCTTAGCCTCTTACAAATCTATGGCAAAATGGAATTGTCCAAAACCCTAGGTAATCTAAGTTTAGTATGAACAAAGATGCTTTTATATGAGTAGTTTTTGCATACATTATCATAGTATTCCTTTTAATGTTTTATTGGTATTTTAAATTGAATGGGAAATGGCTTTCGGATGGTGGTGAAAAAAGCGAAAAAGCATGGGATCAGGAGTAGGGAAACGAGTGTGCATGAGGAGGTTTAGACTAGTCGGTTTGCAATTCCTTGGGTGTTTTTGGACTATCTCTTAGGTTTCTAGCTTTTTTGTCTCAAATTACTTGATTGTAATCCTTTTTTTTCTCATTGTCATACCTTTCTTACACTTTATCAGATTTGGATGAAACTTATGATGATAATCAAACTCATGTGATTAGAATCATTGCCATAGAAGAAGAAACAGATGTAGAAGTTTCTCCTAAACCACCTATAAGTTATGACTCAGTTTTGCAGTATCCTCCACTAACATCTAAAAATATCAGCACTTTAGACAAGACTGAAATTTCACCAGACTAACCAGCTAATCAAAATCATGGGCCCAAATAGGGGTGTCGAATAGACGAGTTGGGTTGAAATTCGGCATGTTAAAATGGACTGAAATAGAGAATGAGTTGGGTTGTGACCTACCCATATTTGCTTTGGGATCAAACCTGTTGGGCTCAAATGAGCTAAAATTTGGGCTAAGTCATGATCCACCCAATTTGACCCGTTCAATGTCAATAATTTTAACATACTATTATTTATGTTATATAACCTCAATTTGAATTTCAACTCAAGAAAATAAAAATATAAAGTTACAAATAGATAGATAAATAATATAAAATAGATAGAAACATACATTACATCAATGCAAGTAAAGAGCCTTACAATGGGTTGAAATTGGAGATTAAATTGGACTCAACTAAAGATTCTTTCAAAATGGGTTAAGACTTGAATGAGTTGAAATTGAATCCAATTCAAATTATTTTGAGCCCAAGCGATAAAATTTTGGATGAGTTACCTATATTTGAGCTCATTTTGACATCCTTAGACCCAAGCATCAAACAATATGTGAAAACCAACTCATGTCTCAAATTTTGGGAATGCCACTTGCTAAGCACAACCCTATCACCTAATCTCCATCTACATGTGATTTGAGAGTTCCTATAGCCATAGCTATAACTACTTTTGCAAAAAGTCAATAGTATGGTAGTTTGGTCGATACCAACTTATTGGTTCGCTTATCCTTAACACATAAAAAGTACCATAACTGAAGAATGAATGTTGAATGTCTACTAATGTTGCTACAGTTGATTCTCTCATTTTTGCCATGTCTAGGCCAGTGGATCTACTAGTTCCTTTGCCAAGGATGAAACCTAATAAGGTAATTATCATTCCCATTAATGAATACCAAGCTCCAAATAAAGGATCTAGACCAATTCTTAGGCCAGAGCCAATGGCAAAATCTATTCCCTGGACGATGATTAAGCCTGAAGCATCTGTGAAAAGTAATTTGGTTAACGAACGAGGGGCGCTTCTTTATGTAGAAACTGCAAGCATTAGAGAAGTAAGTCACTAGCTCACATCACTTAAGCCTAAATGTAGAAAAGAATAAGGCACTGATCAATAAATATGGAGTACCCAACAATGTTGGAGGAAAGCCCTTGGTTAATTATGAGTTGGTTCCTTTATCTTGTTCCAAAAATGATGTGGTTTGGTCAAGTGTAGTTCATCCTACACTTTTTTAGCCTACATCATTGCTTGCACAAAATATTTGTCGTACATCCCCTTTCTCCTCGATGACTAGTCCTTCCCCTCTTCACAAAGATATCAATTATGACAAGTCCCTGATCAAGCAACTTGGAGAAAATTATGAGTTTGTGGTTGATGAATGCTTACAAATTACCAATCCTCATAGTAATACACTGGAGCCAGGTTTGTCGAAGAACCATAAACCAATTCAGGGCAGCCTGACACATTGTGTTTTCTTTAATAAACCTAGGGGATGTCATAATGATTCCACTTGTCCATTCTTGTATGATATATCTGGACAAAAGAGGTCTGGGGGATGTCGGAAGCCTAGGATTCAAAGAGAATGAAGTAAATTGGGGAACTTACTAATAGTTTCTTATACAATTTTGAGGAAAAAAAGGAAAACCTCTTGAGTCATGTCCTATTATTAAGTTCCCCATTTTACTTCATTCTCTTTGAATCCCAAGCTTCTAACATCCCCCAGACCTCTTTGTCTGGATATATCATGCAGGAAGGGGCAAGCGGAACTATTACAACATCCCCTAGGTTTATTAAAGAAAACATAATGTATTAGGTTGTGCTAACTTACTTTTTGGTTTGGGTATTACCTTGATGAGGATTTGTATTTTGTATGCGTTCATCGACCATCGATTCACAATTTTCTCAATGTTGCTTGATCAAGGGCTTGTAGTAATTAATAACCTTGTGAAGAGGGGCGAGACTAGTCATCGAGGAGAAAGGAGATGTATGGTCAACATTTGTTGGAAGAAACAATGTAGGCTGCAAAGTAGTAGAATGGTCTGCACTTAAAACTACATCATATTTGGAACGAGATGAAGGAACCAAGGATTTTGATCTTACATTGCTAGGTACTCCATATTTGTTGATCAGTTTCTTAATCTTTTCCTGATTTAGGTCTGAAGTGGGGTGAACTAGTGAACTCACTCTAGTGTTTGCAGTTTCTACATGAAGAAGTATCATTTGTTTGTTAAAGAAATTATTTTTCATAGAAGTTTCAGGCTTAGTCATCGTCCAGGGCACAGATTTTTTCATTGGCTTTGGCCCAAAAAAGTGGTCCATATCCTGTATGGGGAGCGTGGTATTTATCAATGGTCCTGATAATTACCTTATCAGGTTTTGTCCTTGGGAAGGGAACCAATAGATCCACTGGCCTAGTCATGGAACAATGAGAGAATCAACTGTAGCAGCATTGGTAGTCATTCGACATTCATTCTTCATCTTTGGTATTTCTTCTGGGTTGAGGATAAGCTGAACCAATAAGTTGGTATCGATCAAACTACCATGCTCTTGACTTTTTATAAGAGCAGTTACAGTTGTAGCTATAGCAACTCTCGAATCACATTTAGATGGAGATTGGGTGATGGGATTGTGCTTAGTAAGTGGCATTCCAGAAACTTGAGACTTGATCTGGTTTTGATATATTGTTTGATACTTGGGCCCATGGTTTTGATTAGCTGATTGGTCTATAGAAATTTCAATCTTGTATGGAGTGCTGACATTTTTTAGATGTCGGTGGAGGATACTGCAGAAATCAATTGTAACTAACAAGTGGTTTAGGAGAAATTCCTACATTTGTTTCTTCTTCAATGGGAATGATTCTAATCACTAGTATTCAACTATGATCATACTTTTCGTCCATATCAGATAAAGTGTAAGGATTGTATGACAATAAGAAAAATATGGATTACAACCAAGTAAATTGAGATAAAAAAGCTACAAACCTAAGAGAGACCAAAAATTACATACTTGAGAGGAATTGCAGACCGACAAGGCTAAATCACTTCATGCGCTCTCTTTTCCCTGCGCTCCTGATCCCCTGCTGCTTCTCTTTCTTCACCAGCAGCTACTTGCCATTTCTCATTCAAATTAAACTACAAAATAGGAACATTAAATGGGCTATTATGATAATATGTGCAGAGACTATGCATGTAAAAGCACCTCCTATCATCTAAAACTTTGCTTACCTTTTGGGGACATTTCCATTTAACTAAAGATTTGTAAGAGAGTCTCTCTTTTGACTTATTCAAGTTGTGTCTTTCTTCACTTGATGATCCAATAATACTTTGATACTCCTGTTTTCGGTAATGTTCTACCTATTGAATGGTAAAATATACTTTTTTTACTCAAACTTTTTCCTTATCTCGAAATCTCGAATGAATGATTGGACCATTAGTAGAATATCAACATAATTTTTTTTGCACTTGATTCTCCTAATCTTCTACTAATTTTGGTTTCTGGTTCTCTACTTTTTTTTTCAAAATATGGTAACAGGTTATATATACAATATCAGCAAAAAGGCAGGCCAGCAGCCATATTAACAATTGGAAGAGGAAAGCAAAAGTCAGTCCTTGTTCTTGGTACTAGGTTTCTGTAACATCTAAAACTTAGGTTGCATCATCTCAAAATTCCTCTTTACACCACAAATGATACAAAAGAATAACAATTTAATTTATTGCAAAAAGGCCACATACGATAGCTATCTTTAATTTTTTTTGGCAATATATTGTAGCTGTTTCACGCCTCGGACCCGTCCATACCCTTCTGGGCAGGTCAGGCTCATGCGACTTTGGCATCGTTGAGGAATGTAGAAGGGGAATCTTGGATTAACTGGTAAAGTTATTGCCATATGAGTAGGAGGTAACAGGTTCAAGCCTTGAAAACAAAGGTAGAAATTCAAAGTTAGGCTACGTACAATAGACCCTTGTGGTGGGGTTCTTCCCCAGGCACTGTGCATAGCGGGAGCTTTAGTGTACCGAGCTTACTCATCATATGTAAGTAAATGTTATTTAATTTTTGTATCGGGGTATTATTATATAAAAATTGTTGCCTTTTTATCTTGCCTTTTCCCTCCCTCTTAGAAGAGTATTATTAAGAATGGCAATGGGCTAGGCCTGGTTTATTCTTTTGTAGGGGCAAACGGGGGTTGAAAAATTTTTTTGCAAATCAATTCCTTAATAATTTACTCCTACTAATTTTTAGTCTCCAATCCTTCTCCTGTGTCACTTCTGTTCCAATATTACTATGCAGTAGTTTCCCATTTCTATAAAATTCCCCAGTTGACAAAAAACAAATAAAAAATAATATCTTATACTACTTCTTTGTGCAAAAATTCAGTCCTCTGTGTTATGTTTGAAAAATTCGGAGACAACCAATGAGACGTAATAAAGTTTACAAACCCTTTTCTAATGTAACTGAAGGCAAAGACTGAAGATTTTGTGAGACTTTGCTTGTAAAAGTAGGTCTTTGGCCTAACTCACACCCAAAAGCTATCTCAAAGCAAGAGAATTGCCCAACTGTTATAAGGAGTCCACTTATCATTAACTACCAATGTGGGACTTTTATTATTTTTCAACACACCACCACACGTCCAGTGCTTAGCTAGTGCTTAGCTTATGGTGTGTGGACAATTTTAATTTTGGGGACCAACATTGAGTGAGATGAATCCTACTCTAATATCATATAACAAAGTACTTACGGCTCAAGAGCCAGTGTACAACCTCAGCTATCTTTTATATAGAGACATAATATAACACAATCCAAACTATAGAAGATTTCTACATGTACTAGACTAGAAATATTGGACTAGGAGTCCTAATACTATCATTGTCATGGATCCTTCACTTTCATTACATAGATGTGGATTGCCTAGTGAAAGAGCAATAGAACTTTTCTGGATAATTGTAAAATTAGTTCTGCAATTGACAACTAAACTTAAGTAGGATTGAATTCTGGATAGTTGTTGAATAAAATATGTAATCATATTTTTGTTTGGATATTTCATATTCAAATGGTCAAGTTATCAATTTTATTTTTTTGTTTTCAATGAAAAATGATAAGAGTAACAACAAGCTCTATCACTAACATAAATTCATCAATTGTTTTACCTTCTGTTTTAGTAAGTTACTGTGTCATTCTTGATAAAATTTGGATTTCAATAAGATTCCTCACAGATTAGGGATTTACAAAATGAAAAAATAAGAAAATAATTTTAAAACTATTGTTGGGCAGGGCGGGTCTTTATGGGGCAGATTGAATATTTTGAGTTTTAAATCGTCATGTGATAAATACTTTGATGATTTGAGGAGAAGATTCTACACTTGATTTTATTTAAATGAGTTGGATTATTGGTTATGAACGTCATGATTTAATATAAGTAGATCTTTTAAGGCTAGAAGGCCATAAAATTTGTTTTTGACATATTTAAATATTGTTGGAGTTACTTGTGTTGACTAAGACATAAGATAAATTTTGATTGTCGCCATAAAACTATATGTGTCGCTATATGCATAGACTCTACCTAATGGTAAAGGGCTATGGCAGAGTGTCCTCATGAGAGAGTACTAGTATTGTGCTATAATAACATGGTTGGGTTGATTTGTGTAGGACTACGTTGAGACAAGTTGATCTATGATACTTGTCGCTGTGTTGATCACCTATTTGACAATAGATCTTCTACTAGTGTTGACACAATACTCCCAATATAAGTATAAAAGAATTGAATACGTTTTGGAATTAAGGAGCCTAAAATGATTCTTATGATTCAATTCAGTTGAAATGGGATTTAGTGATTCTGTTTAAGTTACTTTGTTAAGGGAATGGAATGTTTATAAGGTTGAGTTGAAATAAATTTACACTTGATTCTACATCTCAAATGTAAAAGAAATTGTGATATTAATGCATTTTGTTTTATTTCAAATAAATACTTGCATTGAATTTCTAACAAAATATTTACTTTTCTTTGAGGTATTCATTTTCGTTTGGCCCTTGAAATCTCATCCACCGCTCTCCATGTGGGTCAAACCTCTTTTTCAGTCAGTTTTGATTGGTTCCACCTCTTTATAGTGTGATGACCCTGCTAATTATCCTAACTTTAGTTAAAGAGAGTTAATGATACTTATTGAGTACTGTGACAGGATACTCAACCTTCTTTAGAACTCTCTAGTTTTCATATTCAAGGATGAGGTGTAACACATGATGAGTGGACAGGACTTAGGTTACTCTCTTCCTAAGGTATATGTTGAAAAATCACTTTTATTCTATGTTAGCTAGTATGTTCGTCTTCTTTTGCTTTAGGAAAAAATCATTCCAAGAGTTTACTCACATTCCATTATATAGTGGCTCCATAGATTGTTGTCTTGGATCATAATAATGGGAGTATACATGACATACATGGAAAAACACATTTATTTTTTTATGAAATGATATATGTATAATTTAAGGTTGAAAACATTTAATGATTGAGTTGAGATATAAATTTTTTTTTAAAAAAAAGAAGCAAATTTCAAAACTCGAATGAAAAATCAGTGGCTACGAAGCCTTAAGACAGAACATAAGGCTAATTTCAAGATGTTGCAGATGGTTTACTTGGTCTTGGTCTCATTAGTTCAGGCTTAGTTTAGGCTTTACAACACTTCTTGATACTGGAACCTCTTTGACATATCTTATCGATCCATCCAATACAAAGTTTTAATTTTTTTTCCAATTTCTCTTTAAAAAGTTTGCATTATTTTACCATTCAACAGGTAAAACACAATTTAGAAGAGGATTGCCCATCAAAAGTCGATAGGGGTCTCACATCAGCTTCAGTTAAAGCAGAGATATTCAAGTAAATTTATCATCTGAAACAAGATATTTTCTAAAGCAATCAAAAGAGAGGCTTTCTTACAAACCTGTGGCTAAATGAAAGTGTCTAAAACCCTAGGTAATCAAAGTTTTATATGATAGGAGGTGTCTTTATATGCATAGTTTCTGCATACATTATTGTAATATTCCATCTAATGTTGTTATTGGTATTTTAATTTGAATGGGAAATGGCTTGTGGTTGGTGGTGAAGAAATTATAGAAGCAGGATATCAGGGGCATAGAGAAAAGAGTGTGCTTGCAATGGTTGAGCCTTGTCACTCTAAAGTGTGGTATATTTGGACTATTTTCTGCTTTTATAGCTTTTTTGTCTCAATCCCTTGTTTCATCTATTGCCATAAGATCGTTATACCTCATCGGAGCTGGACCATAATTATGATGATAATGAACTCCAGTGCTTCAAATCATTCCCATTGAAGAAGAAGCGGATGTACAAGTTTCATCTCACTTAACACCAAAATTGTCAGGAGAAAATTTGCTTCTTTATCATATGTTTGGTTCTTTAGATTTGCTGCTGATAGTTTGGGATGATGTCAAGTGAAATGAAACTTCTATATTTGCTTCATCTTCAATGGGAATTATTCGAATCACTGAAGTGTGGACTTGTGGTTATCATCATAATTTTGGTATGGATTCGACGAGGTATAAGAGGTTGTACGACAATAGGAAAAACTACAACCAAGTAGTAAATTGAGATAAAAAAGCGATAAGCTTAAGATATAGTTCAAAAGTTAGATAGTTTGAAAGAATTACAGACCGACAAGGATAAACCACCTCAAGGACTCTCTTTTTCCTATGATTTTAATCCCCTGCTTCACTAGTAGCCATACACCATTAATTTTATCCTATTACCAAAAGTATAAAGAAAAATTCAATTCTTTTTCTCTCTCTAATGCATACTAAACCAAAAGCGACCACCACGACATCCCGGCCACCAGATCCACCGGATCCGTAGGATAATAGGAAATCATAATCTTTCAAGGACATTCTTCTAGGGAAAAATAACCAGCTCAATCATGTCTATAAGCTACAAAACACAAGTGAAATGGACATTGAAAGCCCATGGGTGTAGCAATTGAAAATCACACCTCTATCCCAAGATGATCTCCAAGGAGATCATCAGTCAGTATAAAGGTCTTTAGGAGAAAATTTGTCCACAACCATCTTAAAAACCAATTAACTGAATTATGGAATCCCGGTGAACCCAAGTGAAATGGACATTGAAAGCCCATGGGTGTAGGAATTGTAAATCATACCTCTATCCCAAGATGATCTCCAAGGAGATCATCAGTCATCATGAAGGTCTTTAGGAGAAAATTTGTCCACAACCATCTCAAAAACCAGTTAACTAAATTATGGAATCCCGGTGAACCCCTAACCCTAATTTATTTGATAAATGAGTACCATGTAGCAAAGTTTAATCTAGAAGAAACCTTCAATAAAGTGCTACATGAGGGTCCTTGGTTCATAGTCGGAAACTTCATCAAAGTTAGGAAATGGGAGCCTAACTTTGTTCCTCAAACCTCCACAATCACCTATAGAGCAATATGATCAAGATTACCACAGCTACCTATGGAGTTCTATTACAGGCAAGTCTTAGAGAGAGTTGGTCAAAACTTAGGTGCCCTCCTCAGAATAGATGCTTGTACTTCGGCCACATTAAGGGGAAGATACGCAAGAATCTATGTTCAAATTCTAACTAATGTGTCAGTTAAGAGCAAAGTGATCATAGGAATGCACAAACAAAAACTCCTATATGAACGAGAAGGGATTTTATGCGTCAATTATGGAAAACTAGGACATAATAGCCTGAACTGTGAGATACGCCCACAAAAGAGAGCAGAGACACAACCCATGTCGTTGAATCCTCAAATAGCTACTCAATCGAAGACATAGGAAATTATGCAATTCCCAAAAATAAATATTGGTAAAGGAAAAGCAAAGGAAAACTGGGAGAAGCATAACCAGATGGGGATGAAGGAGGGAGATAGGCCATCTCAGCATTGGGCCAAGAACTCAGCAAGAGAGGACTGGCCCAAAGGCGGAGAGGGACCCAATAACAACGTAGGCCCTTCTCATATAAATCATATACATCACGCGCTAATGACAAAAGCGGAAAATAAGAAAGAAAAAGGAAAGTCAACTTTCCCACTAAAAATGGGGCCCACTATTCAACCATTAAAGACGGCGAACAACTTAACTGCCACATTAATGGCTACACAAACAAATGCCATCGGACAAAGTTCCAATAATATCTACCAACACTAAAGTAGATATGAAATAAATGATGAGATTAATGAAAAATTGAGCATTGTCGAAACGAATACAAAAGCTCTCTCATACAAATTAAAAAATGAACAAAATAATATCTTTTCATCTTCTCCTACTCAAAAGTGTTTACTACTCCGAGGAGTTCAATCATCACAACTCTCAGGTTGAAGTGACTACCAAAGTCATGTCAATGGAAATTACTACATAAGGAGAGAGTGAATGCCTTTTAATAGAGAAAATGGACAGCAAAATTAGTCCCTATTCCATAAACCATGGCCTCCAATAGTTCAACTCCACCATCTCATATGCTATTTTGCTATGAACTACCCTCTTCGCCCAAGCCATCAAGCCACATCTTGGCTGGAGATGGATCTGCGAGACCAACAGTTGACTTTCCAGGAAATGGTCGACAACAAGCCGGTGTTATTGGTACAAATTCTAGCTTGTCCTGCTCAGATTGTGAAGGAACGCTTAGATCATGCCTTGGAAGGGTTGGGGAATCAGATTTGGTTGGAGACATTGAGGAGAGCACAGCTAATGGGCAACATCAATGTAATGATCATGCAAGACCCCAAGTCACTCATGACCCAAACATTCCAAAGCCTCTCATTTTTCCCATTCTTCCCTCATCTGACAAGCAACCAAACACTTCAGTTTGTGACAATGCCAAAGATAAGGAACATGAATCCCAACTCTCACGCTCCAAAAGTAGAAAGAAGCCAAAACTCAGTGCAGGAATGTTAGACCCCGTATTTTTTAAATTAAGTATAACTATCCAATTGGGAATATTGTTGTGAATGTTGTGTAAGTTAAACTCAGGTAATTTGTTTTCCGATGTATGATTGGAGTATCAAGTGAATTTGGCGTAAATAATTAAGTTTGAGTCGGAAGTCCTTGATTGGAT